>JAKSZP010009665.1:0-72653 GCA_022478985.1 Massospora cicadina
GTTCCCTATCATCCTGTTACCCATGGAGCATTGTAATGAGCAAATGGGACTCTGGTTGATATCTTGCGCGAGATGGCTCAATATGACCCATCAAGGTGGAATGAATACCTTCCAGTGGCTCTTTTAGCATATCATATGAGTTATCATCGGATTAGCAAATGTCAAATAAAGCTCTTTATGGTCTGGAACTGATCTTTACTTCAGTGTACAAACTATAATGTAAACCTCTGCTGCAGAAACATCTGATCTCTCAATGCGAAGGCTGGCAGATGAATTGTTTTGTTTGCAATCTTTAGCTGCCAAGTCCATTGGGACCATAAGTAAGTGAGAGGCGGAATGTAGAAATCTCCAAAAAAAGTTGACTAAATACCAGCTAGGGTTCTGATATTGTTCCACCACCACTGGCCAGGGGCTGCGCTATAAACTTAATATGCTATAGTCTGGACCATATCATGCAATCTACTGGCGGGGACTGGAGTATTTCATTGCTTTCATCCAATCAGGCTCCATTATAAATCAAGTTCATGCCAGATTCCCTGAATTAATGTTAATACTTGGCAAGATCTTTAAGGGGCATTGTTGAGAGCAATGGGATATGGGCTTATATGAATTAAGTTAGGGCGACAGAACATTTGTCGTCCACTTAAGGGAGTTTCGCCGCCATGAAATCAACTGAACTTGCCATAAGCAACAAAATATCAAACAAGCCATTAGCTACTCAAATTCCTTCAGAATTTACTATGACGATTGTGAAAGATCTCGCTAGTTGAGAACCATCTAAAAAAGATGGATTAATAGGAATAAAATTGGGTTTGTTGGAATACCTCTCAATCCACAGCATGAATTGTAAATCTCCATACTTTACCTGATCACAGGCCTTGAATAAATCAATAAATAACTCTAGATCCTAAGTTAAAAGATTCTTGTTTTAGTTTAATATTTTACCTAGTATTCAATAG
This sequence comes from Massospora cicadina, assembly GCA_022478985.1. NCBI lineage: Eukaryota > Fungi > Entomophthoromycota > Entomophthoromycetes > Entomophthorales > Entomophthoraceae > Massospora > Massospora cicadina. The sequence continues at coordinate 960 of JAKSZP010009665.1, forward strand.
TGAATAGCCTGTTAATAACAGAAATTTTCCTTGGGGTCAACCAAAACCACTAAGAGTCTATCCTAGGGGCTAGTTAATCTACTAGTAAATTGCTCATGTGCTATTGCAACTGATAATTTGAGTATCCTTCAAAGAGTTCAGCCTTTTAAATCTATTAAAAATTTAATAAATATACTACTAAGCACTTAACAAAGGTGGATAATGGAACCGCTAAATTTCAATTTTCGAATATTACAATCACCCAGAGATTTAGCCTAACGAATCTAACAAATAATGGTGGTAAAGTCCACTGAACGCACCTCTGACGCTTCAGAATTCACTCAAACTCACCCCAAATCACAGAACCCTCGGTTGCCAACTTGTGCGTTGACCCATACAACCCGCTCTCAAACTGCAGCTGCAAAAGCAGAAGCAGACCAACTTTTATTAAACCATGGTGGGATCACAAATGATACCACCACTGTACAGCCTACCCCAGTCAACTCTGTGTTGACTGAGGGTCACCCAATTAGTGCGCCCCACCCTGAAGGCACATCTAAGGTTTTACCCATGGTAGTAGGAAGTATTGCAGCTCCCAATACTGCACATGGGGTTTGTATGGCAATGCCAACTGCCTCAACTTCGGAAATCAGCCTGGGCACCCAAACCAAATCTTCAGAAAGTGTTGAATCAGTTGGTCATCATTTTTTCACTTCCATTCTTACCCAAAGCGGCCAAACTGAATCTACTGTAGTTGGTGAACCAGTTGGTTATCATTTAACACTTTGGAAGGTAACCAACGCGCCTCAACTGAATCAACAATGAGTGGTGAATCAGTTAGCCGTAACGTACATCAAAATCAAAATCAACATCAAAATTTAAATGGGACAAGCCAAATAGTCAATCAACCAGCTGAAAAATCCCTACCAGTATCTGCTGATGGTCAGATGAAGGCGGGAGTAATAGATTGGTCTGATGATGAGCCAGAATTACACATTTAATTGGCAGAGAATAATCCCAAACCAGGTAAGCCTACCCAACCTGCAAAAAATCAAGTACCTACTGGGAAGGCCCAGCAGGGGCCAGCGCGTAATCCAGAGGAATGCCAGCGCCTCTGTCTGGTATTCCCCCCATGGGGAGTTCACTTAATTACATTTAAAGTTATATTTAAATGTAAACAAAAATAAGCGAGTGAAGGATGCCTCAGGCGCATGGCAGAAAAAACTAGTGCCTGCACCACTTACCATAGACCCTCGTGAAGCTGCTTTTGTGGCTGAAGTGAGGAAGAGATGGGCAAAAACTCACTCACAACGTGCACTCCCTAGGTCCACTCTTGCTCATGCAGTTAGAGTCTACTATGGGCATAATCCTGTTGAGTTTTATACAAGGGATTATTTTTAGTTATTTTGAAGCCATAGCAAGAGCTTTTCCAGTTAACACCACTATTCATGAAGTGGTGGAAAGCCACTATATTTATGTAGGGTTTACAACTGCAGTGGATGCAGACCATGCAGCTTCAGTTACAATTGAGATTCTGCATGGCTCTATTCGTGTGCTGAGAACTAGATCTAACTTTGAGAAAATTTCCTGGGTAACTTTCTCAAGTCTTCCAACTACAGTGGACCCAGAATCCCTTAAGCTTGCGCTTCATTGAGGATTGATGGAATTTGGGTCAGTTCTATTAGTAGATCTGTGCGCACCAGCCTATTATGCCCCAACCCAGAGGGCTCATATTGCTAGAGCATCATTTATCCCCAACCCAATGGTGGCTCGCTACATATAGGTTATCCCACGTGTTGCAGTCATTAGATCCTGTTCAGAAATCTTTTTTGCTGATCCAGACCAGGCACGACCACGTTGCTCATGGTGTAATGCTTTGGGCCACCTATATAATAGTTGTACAGCTCATAAACAAGCTCTCTCCTCTAGTAGCTAAGTCCCTGCGACAGGTAAGAATCGCTCCCATACAGCAGCAGTGGCAATCCCACAACCAACCCACTGGGTGCCCACACAGGATCTCACCCCCTCTGCCCTTCGTGTAGCAGTTGAGAAGGCACAGCCAGTAGCACAACTTTATTCCCCTAGTGCGGAAAACCCTCTCCCCATGGGAACCCCTTCTAAATTTCCAGACCCTTCACCAGCCCAAAATAAGCACAAATATGCTTCTCTTCAAGCTAACACAGAGGAAGCCAGCCCAGGGGTGGCATCTAAAACAAAATTTAGTAACGCAAAATACCCCAGGTGTGGAACAGGTATGGAGTACCCCAAGTTGGGGTAAAGGCACCAAGTCATTGCCACCCCCACCATCTGTGGGTATTGCAACTCAGACGTCATTCTCAGTACTGAAGGAGGTGACTATGGACTCTGATACATCAGATGATGCACAAATGGAGGAGTTTATGGAGCACCCTCAAGATACTCCTGTGTAAAGCAGCGGGGGAAGTATCTTGGGCTGGCTTACAGGCTCCTCAGCCCCATTAACTCAGGATAATCCTACTCCTCATCAATCAGCACGGATTGCTGCAAAGAGTCAAGCTCAAGGTCTAAAAATGAGCAGCCTTACAGATGCAGGTGGAAGCTCCAGTAGCCCCCCAGGATACGGAGGGGGACAGCTATGAGGCCCCAGAGGGTCACCCTGACCCTGCAGTCCATTAACTCTAATGGGCTGCAGGATTACAAGTGGAGAGCCCGCCTCCTCCAAAACTTCAGGTTGACTCGTGTGAATATTGCAGCCATCCAGGAGTCCCATGTCCCCCTCTGATTTTGTAGCATGTAATGATCAATTTGGAGGTAACTCCTGTTGGACACACTATGTGGCCCTTATTATCCTCAACCTCCGGGTGAAAACCCACCAATTTTCAATATACCTTGATGATCACCTTATATTGGCTAAATTATCAACCCCTGAGTTCTCCTTCTTTGTTGCAAGCATATACCTGCCAAATGCAGGTCAAGAGCAGGACCGTCTTTTGGAAGAAATTGCTCTACTACAACTCACAGGCAATACAGTGCTGATGGGGGATTTCAACAAGATATTAAGTCTGGTGCATGACACCTTTCCTCCTGCCACACAAGACAGATGAGGTACAGCTCGGCTTCAAATTTTCCTCAGGTCAAGTGGTTTCATGGATGCCCTCCCCCCTCAGCATCTGGACTTGGCTGTATGTCTCGGATCCAATGTGCAGGTCAGAGATTCACATCAGCTTCACGGATTGATATGGCCCTAGTGGGCTCCTTGCTGGTTGGTCGAGTGTTCTCTCCCATAACCTGAGATAACACTATAAGTGGTCACAGATCCCTCACGGTGATCCTGACAACAATCCTCAGACCATCAAGAAGATTTTGGCCAAGGATTGCTACAGGGCTCTTGAACAACCAGCTTGCAAGAGAGAATATTAATGCAGCCATTTGTGAGCCAGAGCACCTGGCCTCACCTCATTTGCGAACTTTAAAAGAAAAATGGGCTGATACATAGCAAGGATCCTAAAGGTAGCCTACAATTGTGCTAAGGCTCAAATGCCAGCGGCCCAGGCTAAAGTCAGACGTGCTGAAGCTAGAATAAGACACCTTGAAAGGAATTGTCGACCAGTGCCTTCCTCTCAATGGTTAGAGGTTTGGGAATTGGCCCACAAGACATACCAGCAAAAACTTACTTAGCAAGAAGAACGTGCAGCAAACTTCACCTCGTCACGTTACTACACCCAGTGGGAATGGTTCACCCGTTTCTTTTACCAGAAGCAGAAAGCCCGCTCAAAGGATCAGGAGATTGCAACCCTGAGGGTGGGGACCACTGTCACCACAAACAAGGAGGAGATCACCAATGAGATCCACCATATTTATTCAGCCCTCTTCAAGGCTTCCTGGGTAAGCCCAGCAGATGTTTATGAATTCATTGAAGGGGCTCGGAACCAATGGTTGATTTCTCAGCGGATGAAGAACTTTTAGCACCAATTACACAGCAAGAAGTAATGGACATTATACTCCACAGCCCACATCTGAAGGCCCCAGCCCAGATGGTATCCCGTTTGAGGTGTATCTAGTGGATCCCGTCGCAGTTACAAAGGCCTTCCAGCCCCTCTTCTTGACCCTCTTGGAAAAAGGGGGTGTACTTCCTGACTCGAGAGGATCAATTATGACCCTTATCCATAAGAAAGCGAGCCAAGAGGACCTTGCAAACTGGCGACCAATAGCACTATTGAACACGGACCACAAACTATTTACTAAGCTTCTATCAAACTGCATGACTAAGTGGCAGCACCACGCCTCAACCCAGCTCAACATGGCTTTATCCCAGGGAGATTGCTTTGGAACAATTACAATGAGCTTATGGCAACCATGTCAGCTAGCTCGTCTCAAACACATGGTTTTGTGGCGCTTCTGGATATGGAAAAAGCATATGATTGAGTAAATTGGAAGTATCTGGATGCCTACCTAACATGCCTCAAATCCCACCACAATCTAGGACATGGCTATCAGCGCTTTACGCCCAGCTTCACACTAAGGTACTGTCCCCAACAGGCTTTACAGCAACAGTTATGGTTGAACAGGGTCTCCGGCAATGGGATCCACCGAGCCCAATTTTGTTCAACATAGCTTTGGATCTTCTTCTGGCCCTACTCCAGGAACGACTGGTGGGTATTCAGGTTCCAGGGAAACCCCACACCCGCATCATAGCGTTTGCTGATGACACAGCAGTGGCAGTTGGATGTAAGAAGGACCTAGACCTGGCCATGGAGGCCCTGGATTGCTACTCCAAGGCGTCCAATGCAAAAGTTAATACTTCTAAAACCGTTATAGTGCAAGTTGGTACCACATCTTTTCCTCCGCCTTTTGGTTTGGAACCTACCTGGGACACCTTTTGACATCTAGGTGTCTTCACCACACCACAAGGGGTGGCAATCAAGGATAATGAGGACCGCTTGCTTAATGCAATAAACTCTCGTGTAGCTAGCTGGAGCTGCTGGCGTATCACCCCCAGGGACGCGCCCTGATGGCGAATGTTTTTCTTCTATCAAAGCTATGGTTTCTCGCTCATGTCTGCCCCTTTATGGACAGTTTCTACACGAGGTTGAATGTGATACTTTGCTGTTGGATATGGGGATCCAACCACCCACCCACAGCTCTGACCACAATATCCCACCCCCGCAGTGAGGGGGGCCTAGGTTTTTTGGACACTAGGTCTCATGCCACTTCAATACTGACGGGGTTCCTTAAGCCCATCATTTGCTGGGATATGACTCCAATGCCGCAATGGGCTCCAGCCTTACGCCATGGTTTAGCGGCCTCTCTAGGGCTCCCACGAACCTCACCTACAGCTGTGGGAGAGTGGTTAACAAACCATCAAGGCCACTGCCTCCAACCATCATCAAGTTTTTACTGGAATAAGGCTCTCCTTGCACTTAAGAGGGCAGGAGTACGGGTGTACCACACCTTCCCTTATAAAAGGAGTGGCCCTGGGATCAGCCCCCGGCATCACACCCTGGTCCACAATGGGAGGATTGTTATCTCCCATCTCCACCTTCTGGACAGAGCCCCTATGCGGCCTTGTCTCTTGGAACTTTTACCCCCGCTGTGGAATGTGATCTTAAGGCGCTCTGGAAGGAAGTTACCCATCCTGTTCTCTCAGCAAAAGTGTCAAATACACTGTGGCGTGTTCTACACTGCTCATACAGGACAGGGGATCGAACTGGTCTTACCTTCCAGCACAAGGGTTGCCCACGATGTGCAGAGCTGACAGACACCCACCTCCACTGCTTCTTTACTTGCCCCCTCTTAGCCTCTTTCTGGAGCAAGGTCCGCGAACTCCTGCGAGCAGAACCCTGGGTAGCGCACCCAGTTCAGGACTTCATGTTCAAACTTTCACTCCCCAATTGCTCCCAATCATTAAGGGTCCTGGCATCTGGTGTAGTGATATGGACTGTTCATGATTCATATCTTCTCGCCGCTTTTGACTCCAATCTATGGACGCTGCCCCATATGATCACTTACTTTCAGGTTCATTTAAAGATGTCTCTGAGAGTATTTACCATGTTGCCACGGGCCAATAGGTCAGTTTAAGTGGACACCTGGCTCTGGAAAAGCATTCCCCTACCCTTTTTCGACACCTCCGCTTACCCCTGCCTTCGCCTCAAGCTCTTAGGAGCTCAGGTGTGATTAAATAAAGATCGGTGTATACCCCTTTAGGTTGGGACCACCTAGTGCTAAAAAAAGGTGGATAATGGAATTGGACCTATCCACTTTAGAGTATTACTGTGAAGGTTTCAGGTATGAACTCTAGTTTTTGGGTGAAGCAAGTTGTGATAGTATACTCCCTCATCATCCTCTAGTTTTTGTGGAGAGTAAGGGATTTCTAATGAGTTCAACAAATCAACTCTTGGTAGAGTAACAGTTATTATGGGGCAGAAGGATGCTGAAGTTACTGGAACATTATTAAGCAGTTGAAGGTATGCTGTGCTTTCCCCTAACACCTTTGGTAGTGGGTCAGCTTTCTGGAAGCTCCAATTGTAGTATTTAACAACATGGAGGAAAAATTTTGATTTGTGGATAAGTATGGTGGGGGTCTGCTGCATTGGGGTGAGAAGCTAATATTGCAACAAAGTGTCGTGTGCAGTAGTATTTTCCAGCCCTGTTGTCCTTGCAAAGTTGCCTCTCGCTGCTATTAACCAATGGAGAACACTTGGGTAGGACACGTTACCTAATAAATTAATTTGCATTAAATATGAATGGTTTGTTGGTGTTAGTCATTGAGACCCATGGCATCTGAGGAAGATGAGCCAAAGTGCTTGTAAATCTACTGGGTGCCCTTTGACTGTCAGAAAACTAAGATGTAATATAGCACTAATTATGTTAAAAAGCTGGTAGAAAATGGTTTGGCATTAGCGGTGTAAAATACTTGTGAAAGCATCAGGGGTGTTTGCTAATACAACTTCCCCACACACCCTATTTAACAGCCATAAAGTTTGGCTGCACAGTCTGAGTTACTATATAGGAGACTACTCTATAACCGTAGATGCATATCCTCCAGAGTCCAGCCAAACATTTATTTATTTACTTATTGCGGGGAAGGCTGACCATGGGACGGACACTTCAAAATTTGACCCAAAAGAGACAAAACTTAGTAACAGGGAAGGCACCCCAGAGAAGCGATACTATCTCTTGTTGCCAGCGGGAACGCCACTTATGGGGAGGAGGAGGGAACGTGTGAAGGGGCGGTAGCCACAATTGAACACGTGTGGAGGAAGGGGTCTGATTTGATGAACCAAACTGGGAACCAAGAGGAGACCAGCTGTTGGTGGCACAGTGGGAGGTATCCAAACATCCACGCTTGAAAGTGGTCCACCAACTGAGACTGGAATCTGTGGACAGCTTCTGGGAGGGTGGGGGTGGAGCCTTCGATGGCATCCAAGACAATCGTGTGGATAGTCCACATGGCGATTGCAACCACCAGAGCACGGAGGGAGGGTGGAGGGGGGAGGCCATTGATAAAGCAAACATATCTCTTGACAGACTGAAGGAATGTGTTTGATCCTGGCCCAGCAGACGTTGAACTTCGCGCCAAATCACTTTAGAGGTAGGACACTTCTTCATGTGGTGGAACAGCGTTCCATACTGGCCACACACGATGCAGGATGAGTGTAAAGCGTTAGAGCGCTCAGCCATACGGTACACCTGCCTCAGGCAGCGCCACACATGAAAGCGGATTTGAGGCTGCAACAGAGGATGGTGTGAATATTTCCAGATAGTTTTTTGGGTCCAATGGAGTAAGGGATGTCCATCATGTCCAGGTAGTCCACCCTGGATAGGACATGGGGCCGTGTGGGAATCACGCCATCTTGGATGGGTAGCCCCTGTACCTCTTGTGTGAACTGAGGAGATGGGCGGCCTCTCTGGGCTGTATGTCCACTAATACGAATTCTCCACTCAGTGCTCCGCATGGAGAGGAGGATTCGTTTGTAGTGGGTTTTAGTACCGTGAGGACCTGTGGCTGATGGGTGTGAAGCCAGGTTCTCATCAGGGAGTGGGGGTTTGATGGATTGTTGAGGCTCAAGGCGCGGGAGAAGTTGGATTAGGCCGCACAGGACCAGTGTTGGGAGGGGAGCGTAGGGGCGGTGATGGCCACAATCCAGGTACCCAAGATCTTGGCAGAATGGGCTCTGAAGTCAAGCAGGACCATGCCACCATGATGATAAGGGCCAAACATGACCTCTAGCCATACTGGTGGAGGGCGGCCTGACCAAAGCCATCCTTACAGCAGGGCATACAAGAATTTGAAGAAGCTTGGGGAGAAGGGGATGGCGTGGGCTCCAAACCATACTTTGGAGAGGAGCATAGAGTTGACTAAAACAACCCTTCCAGTAAGGGAAGTAGAGTGGGCTCTGAGGGAGGCGATGCGCTTCATCACGTTGTCCAGAATATGACTCTCCATTACTGCTGATGCGTACCCACCTGCCTCCACCCACACGCCCAGATGGTGGACTGGCCCTATGGTAGGGCGTGGCATGAAGGGGAGCACCAGTGGGGCGGTGTGGGGTGAGCTGGGAGGGCGAGCACATGTGCGAGCAGATGGGCCGGGCTGGGCACTGGTTGCAGGGGCTCAGCAGTTTTGAGACCGACCAAGGAGGATGATTTCGGTTTTGGAAGCGTTCAGTGCAGCGTTACTTACCCGGGAATACTCCTGGATGAGAGCTTCAAGTGCGCGTGCATCTTTATAAGACACCCCAACCACACAGTCATCTGCAAACGCCATCATCTTGACTGGGGCTTGACCTGGCACATGGACCCCAGTGAGTTGGGCATTCACGTTTCAAAGTAGTGGATCAAGGCTGAAGTTGTATAAGAGTGGGCTAAGGGGGTCCCCTTGTCGTAAGCCCCTTTAAAGGTGGACTACTTCCTTTAGGAAGCCAGGGCCACGTACTGCCATTGTTGCAGATTCTGTGAGCAGCATCACCCAATTAATGATGTGAGGGGGTAAGCGAAATTGATGGAGGCAGGCCCTGAGGTAATCCCAGTTTACTCTATCATAGCCTTCTGTTGGTCCAGGAATACAAGTGCCCCAGAGGCTGTGGACTGGCATGTGTTAGCCACAGAGTGCACGTTGTCCCAAATTGACCTTCTGGGTATGAAACTGAATGTTCTGGGGAGATGGTGGCAGATGCTACAATCCCTAAATGGTTAGCCGTGATTTTTGTTAAAATTTTTGTACCCGTGTTAGTTGAAGAAATGGGGCGCCAGTTGGCTAAGTCTAGCTTGTCCCCTTTCTTGAAGAGTGTGACGGTGAAGGCCTCATGTCCTCCTGGTAGGAGGCGCGTTTCCAGAAGGCTCTGGTTAAGTGAGGCAAGCAGCAGTGGGGATATATATTTGAAGTACTTTTTATAGAATTCATATGTAATGCCATCTGGGCCTGGGCATTTCCAGTTTGGTGCACCACGGATGGCTGTCCATAATTCATTTGGAGTAATCAAATTCATTATTTCTGGGTATCAGAAAATGGTGCAGATATGAGCTCAGTTGAGAAATTCTGCCATTTCAGCCAGCTGAATTGGTTCACTCAGTATAACTCAGAGTAATACTTTTGTGTTTTGATTTTCACTTTGGCTGGTGTATCTGCTATGGAATTATCCGATCTTTGCACCTGTGTGCAGGCCACACTCTGGCGTGGTGCGAAAATTTAAAAAAATGTGGTGTACTTGTCACCCTTTGTAATGCGTTTAGCCCTGTACTGAATACAAACTTGATGTTTGTGTTGCCTTTTGAGCGCGTTAAGGTGGGCGGCTGCCTCCACCCACTTCCAGCCCCATGAAGGGCTGTATCCTGTAGCTGAGATGTTGGACTCCAGGTGTCAACTCTTCCAGAGCATGCAAAATGACAGCTGATGTGGCTCGTGAGCATCTGGAGGAGAGGTGGTGAAAGTGGCAGATGGTATCCTCTTTGAAGGTTGCCCATGTGGAGATGGGGTCCACGCAAAATGGTGCAACAAACTATTTTGCCAAAGTTGCTGATTCCACCCAAGTGGAAAATCCTGGCAATACGAGTTTGGGGGGCGGAGTTTGCACCAATGTGGGGCCTTAGCCACTGTGACAGGTAGGTGGTAGGTTATTGAGACCAGTCGGTGGTTGGAGAATTCCATTTTTTGTTGTTTTGAAGTGGGAAATGTGGGGTTGGAATTTTGCTGGTGTAAGGATAAGGTCAATGCAGGACATGGACCTTAATTGGCCGTTGTGGATGTGGGGGTGCGTCATGTTTTTGAGCAGTGGGGATCACTGCAGCAGCGCATCCATTAACCCAAGGGTGGCCTTTAGAACATAAAGTTCTACATGACCCTGGGGGCGTGGGAGGAGGAAGGCCAACGGTCCGTTGGTGTGTTTAGCCAACAGTTCATGTCACCAACTATGAAAGGGTCAGGGGGTAGCGGGAGGGATTTGACCAATGAGAAAAATTCCTGACGCTCTTGTGCACAGTTTGGGGCATAAATGTTGATGATAGCATGTACCACATCAGCCCACGAGAAAGTGACAATGAGGACTCAGCCATTGAGGAAGGATTCTGACATAAAAATTTGAAAAATTGTTTTTCTGAAATAGCACCCCACAGTGCTCTGACCAAAAGGATAGGGATGGGAGGAGCATGGTTTTTCAAGACTCCTCAGAACCTCGCGGACAGTGGGACCCCTGGATGGTCAGGATATCCACGGGTAAATTTTGTTGTAAAAAACTCAGTTTCCTAGCCCAGGATGGTGAGGCCTTGAGTCCGGCGATATTCAATGTCCCTAAAGTGAAGGTTTCCCCCATTGCACCTTAGGTGCGAGGGGGTAGGCACCCAGGCCCACTAGCCTCCTCTAGATCCCCACAGGCCTTCATGGCAGCACGGGTGTTTGCAGCAACACTATCAGTAGTTTTGTTGATTTTAGCAGAAAGGTTCACGTTGGCTTTTGCCTTTGCTTTTGTTTCCCTGAAGTTGGACAAATTTTTTATGGTGCGGATGAGTTTGGTGCACCGTTGAGTGAGTCAAAAAAATCTTCAGGTAGGATGGGCCCCAAGTCAGTTTCAACTGGAGCTTGGTTGCAAAGATTGGGTGAGATCGAGTCTCCCATCAGATCCTCAGATTGGGTGGCCCAATCAGCATGGGCTTCCCAATCTGATTGGTTGATGGATCCCAAGTTGCTTCCACTGCGAAGGTTTCAATGTCCTCCTGGCGTTGGGAGTGTGGGATAGTGGTGGTGACTTTGGCCGCTTCCTTGGCCGCGGCCCTGCAGGCTTGCTTGGCCTTCTTCCACTCTTATGGGGAAATAGGCTTTACCAGTAGGTAGCAGCCTTGTGCTCCCCACAGGAAAGCCTCTTTGGTGCTTGCGGTTGGTTTGTAGTGCACCTCTCCACTGGCCATGGCCGCTGAGGAGTGCTCTTGGAATGTGACATCTTCCTTGGTGGGGCATGCGTGTGCCTTATGGCTGAATGCATCACAGTGGGTGCAGATGGGGGGTGCGCTGTCCACGGTTACCTGGAAAGGGTGGGTGGTATGCCCTTCAATATTAATAAAAGTGGAGTGCAGGATCTAGGTTAGGTCCTTTACGATCTCCTCAGTTGGGGTCAGAACTGCAATGGCTTTGCTGGTGTACAGGTGTGGCATCAGCGTAAAGCATTGCATTTGAAAGATTGTATTTCGCCGTAGATGGTGAGACCATCTTTCAGGTGTTGCTCCAAAATGTCACGTTTTAATGTAGCAGGCAAAAAGTCAAACGTGAGGAAAATTTGGTTGGATTTTGTCCATCTGGTACATTTGGTTTTGACAACATGTTGCCCTTTGGGGAGGTTGATCACTATGCGCACTGCAGCAGCCTCATCTGCTGCCTCCTTGTTTTTGAAACCCAGGTCCAGCCAACCATGTGACATGGAGTGAGGTGTGATGTACACCGCAGTTGGGGAAAAAGTGTGCACATCCCCGCAAAATTTTTCCCATAGAGCTGTTTGTTGGATGTCCAGAAATACGCGGACTCCATATTCCACCAACAAAAGTGGCTGGGAGTGCAGCATGTTGATGTACTGGTTGCATCGTGCTTGCCAAGCGAGGATTTCCAGGGAAATAGTGACTGCCAGTTTTTTTAAAAAAAATTTATTCTGCTGGTTTCTCCAGGGCGTTTTTGAACGTTTGAGGCCGCGGGCCTACCACCTGCTCCTCTTACCTTACTTGCCCAACTGCTCCCTGACATGGGCGCAGACCAATCTCCTCTGTGAGATTATCAACCTAGATTCAGACTTGAATTGAATAAGTTGTAAATGTGATTGCAACAAGAGAGAAAAAGAATATAAATAATGTTAAAGTCGAGTTCCATTAGTTCATAAGTTCTCTTGGATCTGCTGGTTTGATGAAGCTGGCCCATTTAAAATAGTTTGAAGTGATGAATTTTCAACAAATATGATAAATTTCCAACCTGGGACATAATAACGAAATTTTTTGAGGGCCCATACAAGTGCTAATGTTTCTTGTTCATAGGTTGAATAATTTCTTCCAGCTGAAGTTAATTTCCTTAATATATATTCTACTGGTTGATAAAGTTATATTTTTTCTATGATAAGCCAGCACTAAAGCATATTCACTTGCATCAGTAAATATTTAGAAAAGTTCTTCAAAGTTTGGGTAAATTAGGATTGGGCTATCCACCAGTGTCATCTTGAGTTCTTCAAATGCAATATCATGTTAGCTCATCCATATAAACTTGGATTCTTTTTTAAGTACTTTGAATAGTAGTGCTGCCAAGTCTCCTACATGGGTATAAAAGTGGCATAGTATCCTATGGCACCTAAAAAGGATCAAATCAATGGAATTGAGTCTGGGCATTTCCACTATTTGATTGCTTTCACTTTATAAAGATCAGGTGAGCGCCTTTGTGGTGAAATTATGTGATACAACAGTTTTATTCTTAGGTAAAAAGTTTGATTTTCTGTATTTAGAAAGAATCCATGTTCCTTAAGTCAGTTTAGGCAGGTCTGGATATCCAAAAGATGTTGGTTAAAGGATAATGATGCTATTGTAATATCATCCAGATATATGGTTACAGATTATGTAAGCAAATCTGCAAATACAGTGTTCATTATATGATGGAAAGTTTGTGGTGCTCCTGAAAGGCCAAAGGGCATCCATAAAAATTAAAATTGGTCATATTTTGTCACAAAGCTTGTGTACTTGGTACTGTCAGCTGCTATTGCAATTTGGTGGTAACCTGAGAACAGGCCCAGATTTGCAAACCATGTTTTTCCTGAAAAGGAGGTAAAAATATCTGGAATCAATGGTATTGGGTATGCATCATCTTCAGTTACTTGGTTCAGTGGCATATAATCAACACATAAGTGAAGTTCTCTTTTTCCTTTGGTATCACCACAATTGGAGATGTCTAAGGGCTCTTACTTGGCTGGATTAATTTGGCCTTTAGCATCTTTGAAATTGATTTACACAAATAGATCATGCTTTTGAGGTAAGAGGTAAGGTTGTCATCTAATTGGTTAGGCTTTAGTAACAGGGATATAATGTTCTCCACATGATGCCACTGGTAGCTCATCCACATATGATACTTCTAAGCATTTGAATTGGTTTGTTAGGTTCATAACCTTATCTTGGCATTATTTCAATAAGAATTTGTTTGATCTGATTTGTGCATTATTGACTCAAAAAGCATCATTTGAGGATTTATTTCCAGATTAGGGTTATAAGTAATCCTCAGTGGGGCTAGACCTTCTTTAGTGGCTATGAAGTAGGTGCCTGAAGCATAATCAATATTAATTTCTAGTGATTTAAGTGTGTGGTGTCCTAATAGTACTGAGTAAGGATCTAGGTAAAAACGGCGGCATCAATTGTAAATTGCATACCAGAAATTGATAGTTCAATATCTGTTACCATTCCAAGTGCTTTTGCTGTGGAGTCGTTCTCAAATTAAAAACACTTTGGTGTTTTCATCAATGGTTTCAATGCCACATTCACCATAAGAAATTAAGAGATATAGTATTTGCATTAGCTCCTCCATCTAGAATTATACTAGTTCTGATGCCTTGGACAATTCCTTAAGTACATGGTGATCATTATCTTCCAGGAGGGATTCCTCTTCATTGCTTAAATTTGGGTGGAGCCACATCAAACTCAAAATCTGCATAAGTTCTACTCGCAGGGCTGGTGATGAGTGATAGAGAGATGCTAGTTTATACTTTATGGTCATGTTATTTAGTATAGACTGGGCACTGATTCCTGATGGATTAAAATGCTGTTTCTCTACCCTTTTTCTGCTTTTCTTCCTTGGTTTATGTTCTTCTGGTTTTAAGGGCCTGTCTGTCCCATTGCCATTTATTTCCATTGGTGTAGTTTCTATATATTCTGGTTTATTTTCCAATACTCTTCCATATGGTGAAACTGTAAATTGGGAGCTTGGTTCTTTTGAGTCATATGAATGGTTCAAGAGGTCCACCACTCTGATATGATCATGTCATTTTCTATTCTGGTGGGTAAAAAAGCTTTATAAAGTAACTGTTCTTTAGGTTTATTACAATTGGGGTATACATGGGAAGTATGGTTCTCTTGACAGAGACAGCATATTTCTTGCAATCCCAAGTGAGGTGTCCTGTATTCTTACAATTATAGCAATTTATATATATATAGATATTGAATCCCAGTTCTTTAAATTAATAATAATGAGAGAGAGTTAAAATTCTCAGTTAATTGGTCCAGTTTGGCAGTCATACTTGGTTTCATAGGCTTAACTGGAAGGTCTGGAACTTTAAAGCGAAAGATACTTCTGTTGTTTATACTATAGTTTGATGCTGATGAGCCAAAGGTATTTTCTGCCTGCACTCAAGCATAAGTATGTGCATATAAACGCTGTACAGAGATTGCTGTATTGACATCAATGGGTGAAGACTCAATAACTACATGGTGGAATGTATCATGTAAGATTTTCAAGAACCAGTCCACCACTTGTAATCTATTGATATAGTAAATCACTTCACGCTGAGTTTCCTTGAGGACATATTGCATTACAATCTGATAGTAGCATGCCAGTAGTCCTTTTAATTTATCAATTAATGTATCAATATCATCAAAGTCTTTGAGTTTTAGGCTCATCATTTGAGACCCAATATCTATGCTTGAGTGGTCAAATCATCTAGTTACTGATACCACAAACAGGTGCCAGCTGATGAAAGTTTGTTCAATGTCAAATTAATCTGCTGCTTCTCCATCCAAAAAATGGCTAATTTTTTCAGTTTTGCCATATCATCTAGACCAATATCTTCAGCATAGTTCTTATACTTTTTAAGCCAATGCTGAAAATTTACTGACTCAAAAGGCTTTAGTTCATGACCCAGGAGATGGGCTAACAAGGGATAAATTGGTGCTTGTATAGGGGTTTTCATTGGGATAGTTTCCATGATACAATTTTGATTTCAATCTTCACTTGTCATCTCAAGTATCTAAATATTTTAACAGAATCAGCAATTGATTTAGGTCTTGTTATTTTACTACTTCTGCTATCAGAGCTCAAGAGAAAAGAGGCAGAAGGAAATTAGATATTAGATTTTATTGAGGTATGTTAGTTTGGGTTTAGGTTAATCATTTTATAGGTGGAGACCGGGTTGGCATTCTTGCTTTGGGATGTGGGCTTGGTTCTGAGGTATATTCAGGAATGGTCAGTTCTGTTCCAAGGAATAGGATATTAGCTTCTTGTTCTTTAGGCAGAAGTGAGGTTCCTGATGATTTTCATCACAGTATCCTCCCCTTAATAATTTTATTTAAGGTGGCTAACTCTAAGAAATATTACATTGTGTAAAGGTGTAAGCTGACAAAGTTTCAGAAAAGCAAGGGTAAAAGGCCCAGAATAGCCTTCTGTTCTCTAAATTATTATTTATAGAAGCTCTTATTAATAATTAATGCTGTATCTTAAAAAGTATAGCTGATACTGAAAAATAGTTTTTTTTTATTTTTTTCATCATAACACATATAGTTATAATCAGGTATAAATCTTAGGCACCAAGTAATTTTTTGTTACCCTGTGTTATGGGTGCTTTGTGAACTATATGTTTTATACAACAATGTGCTTCCTGCTCGGGTGCTGAATTGACGATCAGTTATCAAAGTACCTAAAACTGGTAAATTTGTTATTTATCTAACTGCCAAATTTTAACTCATTGTTCTTTTACAATCTGACTATAATACTTCAATATCAATTGTATGAAGATTTTGAAGCTGATTAGAAGGTATGTGCCTTTAATTCCAGTGCCTCAAGATTATGAAGGTTTAGGTTGGGACCACCTAGTGCTAAAAAAAAGATTATGAAGGTTTACTAGTACTACTTTGCTACAGGTCACGGCCATACCCACTTTACTGTTTTACATTTGTTTACAGCATGGCTAAAATCTCACCTGTAGCTTGAATTAAAATTTATATGCTCCTCATGTTTAACATCCCAGAGCTTTAAACCTGACTGATCGATTAACGGTGACTATCCAATCAAACCAAGTTTCTTGAGGATCAGGGTAGAGCTTTAGCCTATCCATTAAGATGAGTTTGGACTAATCGTTTGTGTGATGTGTTGGATCAACCCATTAGTATAAAGGTAAGGCTTGAGTTCAATCCGAATGACCAAATCGACCCTTCAATTAAACCGGAACTATTATTGGGTGATTACCCTAAATGGGATAGGGGCTAGGCGCCCGCTTTCATAATCTAAATGGGCATCTGAGCATAAACCCTTATCAATAGAAATTGGTAATCCAAATAGTTTCTATATACATGCTAAGGTATCAGATTCCCAACCATTGAAGATAACTGGCGGGTTAGATTGAGGTAATAAACATTGACATTAACGAGTGACGGTAGGATTGGGGTTCAGCAGATTGGAAGTTCAGTGAAGGTTATATTTTTTATTTCAGTACACCAACATGGATTATCTTTGGGAGGCAAAAAATATCGTCAATAAGGTGTAAGTGCCCTTCACGCTTGCCGCTAATCGATTGGGGTCCTTACCCAACCTTTATCTTTTCTCGTACCCTTCTCCTAAAAAGTTTGCTGGGACTGTTTATATTTTTTGCCAATCGATATTATTTATGGAACCATTATCGCTTGCTTCAGTTACGCTTTGATTTTTAGTTTTATTTGTAAAGTTTTATTGGTTTGCTTTAGATTTACTTTTTAAAAAATGGCGTTTTCGCTCTTTACTCCTTTGATACCAATTTTTACAAAGATATAAATTTTACAAGTCGAGAAAAATTTACAAAGGCTACGCTGGTTTAAAGAGCAACCTAAGCGTAAACTGGCCTCGAAATGTTATATGAAATCTTTTCAATTGGTTATTTGCTTACTTTTTAACTTTGACTTAAGTTTCTGTGAAGCGACTAAGTTGTTTAGTAAGCATGCCGTGCTGAATTTGACCGAGATGGAAAGCAAGGTGATGGATGCTACCAACGATGACAAGTGGGGAGCATCCTCCACGCTGATGCTGGAGATTGCGAACGGGACGCATCAATTGTAGGTAGAATAGGCGAGTAAATCTTATTTAGTATTTCCAAGCCAGCAATTCAACGAAATAATGAACATTTTGGTGAAACGGCTATCGGAGCGGGAATCCTACAACTGGAGAAAGGTCTATAAGGTAGGGTTGACCGGCAGTTTTACCTTACTCTAGGGCCTCACCCTCCTCGAATATTTGATTAAAAATGGCTCCGAAAGGGTGGTCGATTTTGCCAGATCAAACCTATCCTTAGTCAAGACGCTTCGTAACTTTCACTGCATTGATGAGAAGGGGAAGGATCAAGGGATCAACGGTAAGCTTAATTTTGCAACCGCTCGCTGAACTGCCCAGTTAAGAACCGAGCCAAAGAAATTGTCGAGCTGCTCAGCTCCACGGAAAGGATCAAGGAGGAACGAAAGAAGGCTAAAGCCAATCGCACCAAGTACATAGGAATCAGCTCCGAGCCATCCGGGTTTGGCTCCAACTTCTCCGGCAACTCAAGCTTGAGTTTTGGTACACGCTTTTCCCGATATGAAACGGATGGCGGTTTAGATTCTCTCGGTAATTTATTAGCAAAGTCATGCTAAGTTACTGAGATGAACCAGTCGAGAAATCCCGCTTTGAGGAGGAATTGGCTGAGTATCCTGTAGTTAAGCCCAAGAGGGAATCTAAGGCTGAGGCACCCCTTCCCCCCACCCCCATGGTTGACCTTTTAGGGCTTGATGCTTCCCAAGATGAGTGGTCAGACTTTCAATCGGCTCATCGCTCTGCAACTGAAAGCTTTGCGCCAATTGTGCAGGCTCCCTTGCAAGATGAGTTTGGGGATTTTCAAAGCGTCACTAAACCTTCACCTTCGAATGGCTCCATCTCCCCTACGAATGGCAATTCGACCGGGGTCCACCCTTCAAAACCTATTCCCGACGCTTGGGAAAAGCACAAGGATCTGTTTTCTCTGGATAACCTCAGCCTCAGCCCCGCAAATAATCCCAAGCCAAGCCGACCTACTATGGATCAACTTAAAGAGCAGCTCAAAACGCAGCCGACGGCCACCAATTTCAATACTTTAAACCCAACCCCACAAACTAATAACCCTTCTCATTCGCTTCCCAACCCTCTCAACCAAGCGGATTTATCAGATTTTGATAGTCTGATTTAAATTACATGCGCTAATGGTTTAATCCATCCCCAGTATACTTTAGCTACACTAAATTTACCAAGTTTTGGATAAATTTCGGTTTTTAGTCTACTACTGGTATGATATTAACTTGGTGATTTTCATACGCATCTTCTCACTTAAAAATATTTTAGCAAAGGGTTACTGAGCAACTAAAGATTTAAAGGGAATCCATTCCTACCACCCAAGCTCGTACAACTTTAACCCAACCTCGCTTGGGACATTAGTATTTAAAAAGTATACAAGGTATACTTTTAGCAGGCCTTTTGTTTATCATACAGCTTTTAGATAATGGGATTCAGTTTCCAGATTTTTTTACCTCACCCAAAGCTAGCCACAGACCTTATAACGGATGGTTTAAAGATGAATAACTATCGATGAGTATCGAATACTGCCGCAACTGATGGGACCTTACGATAAGTGTAGGTTTTAAATTCACCTTAGCTTAATTAAACTGCATCAACATAAAGGATTTTTCTATAAATCTCATTAATTTTAAACCGCCTTATGAATCATTGCAAGCTTGGCTTTCTAATTTAACCCTTTCACTGATTTTCAAAAAAAAACTCCATTTTTTGGTCCTTAACTTTTGCAAAAATTTCTTAGCTGATGTTCCCACTTTTTAACCGACTTTGAAAAAGGAGAAGGTTCTCAATTTGACCTGTATGTATGTTTTCTCTTTTTTTGACATGATATATGTCCTATGGCTGGGGGGTAAGTTCAAAGTATGAGATCTTACCTGATGAGCTTAAATGATTATAGGTGTGGATTGTTTTTGCATAGGTTGACCAATAAAATTGACTAGATTTAATAAATTTAAAATGATTTATTGTAGATGGCGATTAGTAATTTTATTATAGATTGGCCAACTAAATCAACCAATCAATATTATATATATTTATTAGTTACTTTATTACTTAACACACCCTCATAATATCTGAAAAAGATAAAAATCCTTTACCAAATTCAAAATCTTAAGAGCATGATAATGTATTTTACTTTCTAGAAAGGCACAACATTGGCACAGTATGAACAATTAGTTAGTCATTACCCATAATAATGGTACACTTAACTGGTGGGTGAAAGATATATATCATGCACTTAAGCTTTTTACCATAAGGTAAAAGCTCTAAATCATTTCGCTTTTTCTATGTCTGTTCACGCATAACTGAAAATACTGGACTGATTTGGATGATCATTTTCTTCAAAAATTGAGGATGCTCCAACTTAGGTCCCATTTTACTTTTGTAAGTATTGGGTAAGTATCTGCCCATTAATTTAGTAAGTATATCAAAATGGGCTTGGAAGCGATGGATACTTGTGGGACTAATGTAACTCCGGATAAACTTTTTCCAGCATTGGTGAAGCGATAGCTTCGAAGCACTTTTGATATGTCCTATGGCTGGGGTATATTCAAAATTCAGTCAGTATGAGCTCGTAGTGGGATGAGCTTAAATCATTATAGATGGCTATCGTTTTTGCATAATTTGACCAATAAACTCATCTAAATTGATAAAATGAATTATTTTAGATAGCAATCAATAAATTTACCATAGATTGACTAATAAAAGCAACCAAATCTAATAAATGAATTACTGTAGACGGTGATCAGTAGATTTAGTATAATTTGACCAAAAAATCAACTAAATTTAATAAAATAGATTATTAGTATATTTATTTATAAGATCCTATATATAATATATATATGATGAGTTTTAATTTTATAGAGAAATAGTAAGGGCAAAAACAATATATAGAGATAGTAATATTTAATAAAAGTAGACCTTCTTTAAGTTTGCCCTGCTTAAATAATAAAAAGCTCAAAAAATTTAACAAAGCGCTATTTATTACTGTTATTAAAAAGTAAAATTCTTAAGGACTTTTCTTTCTCATTGCAAACACTTTTGCAACCTATTCAATTAAAAACTAAATCTAGTTTGATAATCTCACAGAGGAGATTAGTCTGTGCCCATGTCTGGGAGCAGTTGGGCAAGCAAGGCAAGAGGAGCAGGTGGAAGGCCTGCAGCCTCTAACATTTGAAAACACACCGGAGAATCTGGCAGAATAGAAAAAAATCTCAAAAACTGGCAGTTACAATTTCCCCAGAGATACTCATGTGGCAAGCATGATGCAACCAGTATATCAACATGCCACACTCCCAGCCACTTTCATCAGTGGAATTGAGTCTGTGTGTATCTGGACATCCAAAAAATGGCCTTATGGGAAAAATTTTGTGAAGATGTACACAAAATTTTCCTGACTGCAGTGTACGTTGCACCTCACTCTATGTCACGCAGTTGGCTGGACCTAGGTTTCAAAAACAAAATAGCAGCAGATGAGGCTGCAGCGGTGCACATATTAGTCAACCTCCCTGAAGGGCAATGGGTCATCGAAACCAAATGCACCAGATGGACAAAATCAAACCAAATTTTCCTCACGTTTGACTTTTTGCCTACTATGGTAAAACATGCCATTTTGGAGCAACACCTGAAAGATGGTCAAACCATATATGGTGAAATACAATCTTTCAAAATGCAACATTTCATGCTGATGCCACACCTGTGCACTGGCAAAGCCATCGCAGTTCTGACCCCAACTGAGGAGATCGCAAAGGACCTAACCCAGATCCTGCACTCCACCTTTATTGACATCGCACATACCACCCACCCATTCCGGGTAACCGTGGATAGCGCGCCTCCTATTTGCACCCACTGTGACGCATTCGGCCATAAGGCACATGCATGCCCCATCAAGGAGGGCGTCACATTCCAAGAACACCCCTCGGTGGCCATGGCCAGTGGAGAGGCACACTACAAACCAACTGCAAGCACCAAGGAGGCTTTCCTGTGGGGAGCACAAGGCTGCTACCTACTGGTAAAGCCCATCTCCCTGCAGGAGTGGAAGAAGGCCAAGCAGGCCCATAGGGCCGCGGCCAAGGAAGCGGCTAAGGCTACCACCACCATCCCACACTCATAATGCCAGGAGGATATGGAGACCTTCACAGTGGAAGTGACTCAGGAATCTATCATCCAATCAGATTGGGAGACCCATGCTGAGCGGGCCATTCAATCTGAGGATCCAATGGGAGATTTGATCTCACCCAATCGCTGCACCCAAGCTCCGGTCAAAACTGACTTGGGACCTATCCCAACTGAAAATTTTTTTTGCCCCACTCGATGGTACACCAAACTTATCCGCACTGCAAAAAATTCGTCCAACGTCAGGAAAACAAAAAGTGAAGGCCAAAGCCAATGCGACTCTTTCTGCAAAAATTAATAAAAACCCCGATAGTGTTGCTGCTAACACCCATGCTGCTGTGAAAGCCCGTGGGGACCTTGAAGAGGCTGGTGGGCCCCGGGCCCACCCCCTTACACCTAAGGTGCAATGGGGAAAACCTTCACTCTAGGGATGCTGAATATCGCCAGACTCAAGGCCTCCCCATCCCAGGCTAGGAAACTGAGTTTTTTACAAAACAATTTACCCGTGGATATCTTGGCCATCCAGGAGTCCCACTGTCCATGAGGTTCTGAGGAAGCTTGGAAAACAATGCTCCTCCCATCCCTATCCTTTTGGTTGAAGCACTGTGGGGTGCTAATTTAGAAAAATAATTTTTTCAAATTCACATCCTCAGAAACATTCCTAAATGGCTGAGTGCTCATTGTCACCTTCTTGTGGGCTGAAGTTGCACACACAATCATCAATATCTACACCCCAAATGGTGCACATAAGTATCGGGAATTTTTCTTGTCAGTCAAATCCCTCCTGCTACCCCCTGATTCTTTCCTAGTTGGCAACATGAACTGTTGGCTAACCTCACAAACAGACCGGTGGCCACCCTCACCCAATACCCCACAGGGTCACATAGAACTACATGTTCTAAAAGCCACCCTTGGGTTAATGGATGCGCTGCTGCGACATGCCCCACTGCTCAAAAACATGACACATCCCCACATCCACAACGGCCAATTAAGGTCCATGACCCGCATTGACCTTATTCTAACGCCGGCGAAATTCCAACCCCAAATCTCCCACTTCAAAACAAGAAAATGGAATTCTCCGACCACTGACTGGTCTCAATAACATACCACTTACCTGTCACAGTTGCAAAGGCCCCATATTGGTGCAAAATCTGCCCCCGAGCTCGCATTGCCAGGATTTTCCACATGGGTGGAAGAGGCAACTTTGGCGATATCATTTGTTGCACCATTTTGTGCGGACCCCATTTCCACATGGGCAACTTTCAAGGAGGACACCATCCACCACTATTGCCATCTCTCCTCCAGATGCTCACGAGCCACATTGGTAGTTATATCGTGTGCACTGGTGGAATTGGCCCACTTGGAGTCCAACATTCCAGCCACAGGATACAGCCCTGCATGGGGCTGGAATTGGGTGGAGGCAGCCACCCACCTCAACGCACTCGAAAGGCAACACAAACATTAGGTTTGTGTCCAATACAGGGCCACACGCATCACTAAAGGTGACAAGTGCACCGCATACTTCTTTAAAATTTTTTTTGCACCATGCCAGAGTGTGGCCTGCACACAGGTGCAAAGATCGGATAATTCCATCGCAGATACACCAGCCAAAGTGGCAATCAAAACACAAAAGTATTACTCTGAGTTATACTGAGTGAACCAATTCAGCTGGCTGAAATGGCAGAATTTCTCAACTGAGCTCATATCTGCACCATTTTCTGATACCCAGAAATAATGAATTTAATTACTCCAAATGAATTATGGACAGCCATCCATGGTGCACCAAACTGGAAATGCCCAGGCCCAGATGGCATTCCATATGAGTTCTACAAAAAATATTTTAAATATATATCCCCATTGCTGCTAGCCTCACTCAACCAAAGCCTGTTGGAAATGCGCCTCCTACCAGGAGGACATGAGGCCTTTACTGTCACACTCTTCAAGAAAGGGGATAAGCTTGACTTAGCCAACTGGTGCCCCATTTCTCTAACAAACACAGACACCAAAATTTTAACAAAAATCATGGCTAACCATTTAGGGACTGTAGCATCTGCCACCATCTCCCCAGAACAATTTGGTTTCATCCCCAGAAGGTCAATTTGGGATAACGTGTACTCTGTGGCTAATGTGTGTCAGTCCACAGCCTCTGGGGCACTTGTTTTCTTGGACCAACAAAAGGCTTATGATAGAGTAAACTGGGAATACCTTAGGGCCTGCCTCCATCAATTCCGCCTACCCCCCCCCCCCGCTTCATAAATTGGGTGATGCTGCTCACAGAATCTGCGACAATGGCAGTGCGCGGCCCAGGATTCCTAATGGAAGTAGTCCGCCCTCAGAGAGGCTTGCGACAAGGGGACCCCCTCAGCCCACTCTTATACAACTTCAGCCTTAACCCACTACTGCGAAATGTGAATGCCCACCTCACTGGGGTCCATGTGCCAGGCCAAACCCCAGTCAAGATGATGGCATTTGCAGATGATTGTGTGGTGGGGGTGTCTAATAACAAAGATGCATGTGCGCTTGAAGCCCTCATCCAGGAATATTCCCGGGTAAGCAACGCGGCACTGAACGCCTCCAAAACTGAAATCCTCCTTGGTCAGTTTCAGAACTGCTGGGCCCCAGCAAGTAGTTCCCAACCCAGCCCATCTGCTCGCCCACGTCCACGCCTTACTAACTCAACACACACCGCTCCACTGGTGCTCCCCTTCATGCCACGTCCTACCATAGGACCGGTGCGCCATCTGGGCGTGTGGATGGAGGCAGGCGGATATGCGTCAGCAGTAATGGAGTGCCGTATACTGGACAACGTGACAAAGCAAATCGCCTCTCTCAGAGCCCACCCTACTACCCTCACTGGCAGGGTTGTTCTTGCCAACTATATGCTCCCATCCAAAGTCTGGTTCAGAGCCCACGCCATCCCCTTCTCCCCAAGCTTCTTCAAATCCCTGTATGCTTTGCTGCAAGGATTGCTTTGGTCAGGCCGCCCTCCACCAGTGCAGCTAGAGGTCATGTTTGGCCCCCATCATCAAGGTGACATGGGCCTGCTTGACTTCAAAGCCCATGCTGCCAAGATCCTGGGCACCTGGATCACGGCCATCACCGCTCCTACACTCCCATCCCAACACTGGTCCCGCGCGGCCTGCTCCAACTTCTCCTGAGCCTTGGGCCTCAACAATCCATCAAACCCCCACTCTCTGATGAAATACCTCGCATCACACACATCAGCCACAGGTCCTCACGGGACTAAAACCCATTACAAACGAATCCTACTCTCCATGCGAAGCGCAGAGTGGAGAATTTATATTAGTGGACATACAACCTGAAGAGGCCGCCCCTCTCCTCAGTTCACGCAAGAGGTACAGGGGCTACCCATCCATGATGGCGTGATCCCCATTCGACCCCAAGTCCTATTCAGGGTGGACTACCTGGACATGATGGACATCCCTTATTTCACTGAGACCCAAAAGACTATCTAGAAATATGCACACCATCCTCTGTTGCAGCCTCAAGTCCGCTCCCATGTGTGGCGCTGCCTGAGGTGGGTGTATCATACAGCTGAGCGCTCTAACGCTTTACACTCATACTGTGTCATGTGTGGCCAGTATGGAACGCTGTTCCACCGCCTGGAGAAGTGCCCCACCTCTAAAGTGATATGGCGCGAAGTCCAACGTCTGCTAGGCCAGGATCAAACGCATCCCTTCAGTCTGTCAAGAGATATGTTTGCTTCATCAATGGCCTCCCCCTTCCACCCTCCCTCCATGCTCTGGTGGTCGCAATCGCCATGTGGACTATCCACACAATTGTCTTGGATGCCATCGCTGGCTCCATCCCCACCCTCCCAGAAGCTGTCCACAGATTCCGGTCTCATTTGGTGGACCACTTTCAAGTGTGGATGTTTGGATACCTCCCACCGCGTCGCTGACAGCTGGTCTCCTCCTGGTTCCCAGTCTGGTTCATCAAATCAGACCCCTTCCTCCACACGTGCTCAATAGTGGCTATGGCCCCTTCACAAGTTCCCTCCCCCTCCCCATAAGTGGCGTTCCCAATGGTAACAAGAGATAGCATTGCTTCTCTGGGGTGCCCCCTGGTACTAAGTTTATCTTTCCTGAGTCATATTTGGAAGTGTCTGTCCCATGGTCGGCCTTCCCCACAATAAATTTAAAATATGTAATAAAGGTAGAAAAAAAGGGCCATTTTTAAAAATGCACTAATTTTTTGAGGGGAAAAGAGCTGGGGGTAAAGTTTTGGGAAAAAGAACCTTCTCAAAATTTTTTTAGGAAAAAAAGAACCTCCTTTAAAAAAAGCTCTAAAAAGTATGAAATAATCAAGAAATTAAGCCTACTCAATAAAACCCTTTTTGAAGTTTGCTAAATCTTAACTGACTTATAATAGGTATTTATAATTTATATACTCAGTACTATTTATTCTAAGCTGCTTATAGTTTACATTTGAACCTAATCCAGACATAAGATATAGATTGTATTTATGAGCAAAATTCTATAATTCAATTTAAAATATGGTGTGACTTCAAAAAGGGTTTTATTGAGTAGGCTTAATTCTCAATTATTTCATACTTTTTAGAGTTTTTTTAAAGGAGGTTCTTTTTTCCCAAAAAATTTTAAGCTCATTTTGGTCCTTGTCATAACGCAAACATTCAATAACTTTTGATATAATCTATGCAAATCCCATTTTTTGGATACATATATACATTTTTAGATTTACATACCCCCATCTTTTGGACGGATATATGTATCAAATCATTGAAAGGGTTAAAGGTACCCTCTATTTAA
Organism: Massospora cicadina; assembly: GCA_022478985.1. NCBI lineage: Eukaryota > Fungi > Entomophthoromycota > Entomophthoromycetes > Entomophthorales > Entomophthoraceae > Massospora > Massospora cicadina. The sequence continues at coordinate 27,363 of JAKSZP010009665.1, forward strand.
TTTTAGCCAGGGTTTAAGCATCGTTGACACTGATTTAAACTTCAAACGGTGGCAGAATTTACCTTAAACCCTGTTTTGAGATTTTTTTTTCCAGCTGAAGTTTAGCAATTTAGGCTTTAACCTCACCACAATTAAAACATTTAATATTTATGAACCTTTTATTTAACTTTATCTCAATTGGGCTGAAATATAGAGCAGGGGGCTCAAAACTTTAGATTTTATAAAACGTTTTTCTCCACTTGCTGTGGTGTCTGTCTGGGTGGAATCTTGCAATTAATTTTAATTACCTTCCAGACTAGCTAGAGCTTTGAAATTTGGTACACTTATGTATCTCCCATGACAATATAATAATCTATTAAAAAATTGTGAAAATTGTGAGTTTTTAAAATAAAACATTTTTAAGCAATATGGACTGTCAGAATATGCAGTGAAGGGGTTTTAAATCAGTTCAACTACAGTCAAATTATGCAGTGAAAGTGTCATGGCTCCATGATATAATTGAGGGCATGTATTGTAAGGATAAAACTGGATATCAGGAGGCCAAAAATGTTAAGTTGGCAGGCCTCCCTGACCTTAAACATACTCTGGAACAATGCTAGGTACAGGTAAAATATGCTCAGGTTGGTCCAGGGAATGTGAATGATGCTCAGCCTGGCATTATAACCAGGGTGTTAAAATGCACCAGCTACATTCTGAATCCTGACAGTTCATTATGGTTGATTGAGGAACAGGGTTTTGAAACCCATTAAAATTTTAATACTACCAAATTGGGTTGAGTACAGTTACAATCCATAACTTGAGTTTCATCAATTTTTGAGTTACAGGACCCTGACCAATGGTATCATGCACCTATTAGCTCACTTAGGCTTAGCACCACTTCCGCTAAAAAAATGTCTCACCTCCCATTGCTTAAGTATATTTCTATGAGACCAACTTTCCTAATTAAAATTCCCTATTAGTTTATATTTTTTGAATATGGTTCCTTGGGTGAACCTGTGTGCAGACCTCCTTGAGGAGGTCTATAACAAAGTTGGTCATTTTTTAACAAAATTATCTACTGTATCTGGTGCACCACTGGGCTGCCCAGGTCCCCTCCAGATCAAAGCACATAAGCACTTCAGCACAGACCTTCACATGGTTATAGACTCCCCTTTGGGGTCCAACCAAGTTTTGTTATTTTTGCTATCTACTACTATATACTGCGTTGTACACCCTTGCCCTGAATCTCTTTTGCTCTTGCACCCTCCATGGGGCCCTGTTTACTATCTTACTAATGACTAGTTCCCTGACAGTGTGGTTGTGTCATGATTCTGATATGACTGGATGATAAGTCCTAAGTTGTTATAGTGGAATGGGTAGAATCTTCCAATTATGATCTGAATTACAAGTTTTTGAGTGCCTAAGGATGAGATGATATTGGGTTAGAATGGATGGTTATTGAATCGCTTCCAAATGAGGCAATTAGGAGATGGTGATGAATAAAAATTAATTGGTAAATCGCCTCAAACTAGGTAATAGTTTATTTAATGAATGAAGACTCTGCCAGAACCAATGAGATATGGTGGAACCGAATAACAAAGCTGAGGAAATGGTATCATCTGAAGTTACTGAGATATAAGCAAGATGAGACAATTGAAGAGGGAAGGTTATTTATTAGAAAAGAGTGAGCGGACCAGTAAGGATCTGAGAAAGTATTAAGTAAAGTAAAGAAGTGTTATTGGGGCAATTGCTCCATATTTATTGAAAAGTTTATCTGTTGTTTCAAGGACAACAATCTTCATATTTTCAGTCTTATTGCTCAGTGGGCGTATCCTGTTCAGAAAAACCTTGGCATATCTCTGATATACTGCCAAATTTATCAGTGGTGCTCACTTCAGGGGGCACATTGATCAATCACAGAAAATGATAAAACTTCCTCAGTCGCTGGCCATGTTGCATCAGGATTGCTTTGACAAGGGATCTTCCTAACACGCTGCACCAGTTGAATATGCGGAACTCAAGCTCACCTTGGATTCTATGCTCAAATGGAAGGAGGACTTCTGCAGGAGGTTTGTATTGATAAGCTGCCTTCGTTTGGTTATGATGGGAACATCCATGGATTCTTTAAGCAGTTTGAATTTGCAATGGAAGGAGATTCAGATTGGCGGAAAGTAAAATTGTTAATATTCACCTTGGATGTTAGAAGCGCTGACCAAGTTACTTGCTATCTTTCCAACAGTTTCATTACATACCAGGAAGGGAAGGATGCAGTGCTGCAGTTGTTTGGGGGTACTGCTATGTCAGTGCAGAAGGCAGAGTTCTTGACCATTGGGTTTAGATGTAATGAGATCCTCACTGTGTTCACTGATCAATTTATGGTGGAAGCTCATGTGTTACTCAGGCAAGGATTTTATCCAAATCTGACATATGCATAGCGATGACCTCCACAGTGAAGCCATACTGCAACCTTTACAATGTCATGGCTCTGTATCTAGAGGAAGATATACCCCTGCTTTAAATTGTTCAAATTTTATGCCATTTATATGCTATCTTTCCTCCACCCAATACAGAGTAGAAGCCTACCACATTCGCTGCCAGTCTTTTTATTTGGGTGAGGTATCCCACCCTGTTTAGCATCTGTCTGGTAACCCCTTGGATTATTATCACTATGCGTCTTGATCCAAACTGATTTTCCATCAACAGCTTAACTATTGGGCAGAACCTGGTTACACTGATTGACCCCAGTTCAACTTTTGGTGTGGCCCATCTTACAAAAATCAAAGACGCAGGCCCTATGGGGTCAATTGTTTTGAGTGTGGTCGCTCTGGCACCTGGCAAGAGGTTGCCCCAATTGTCAGCCTCATTACCTACAACATGATCATTATAATCAAGGAAAAGTTGGAGAAGAGTAGAGATGGGACTCTCTACCTCTGCTATAATGACCCAAAATATCCCACCTGAACCTATCCCCATACATTAAGCGGAAGTCCCTCAGTACAATGATGCATTTCTATATCAGCAGCCAGTTGGAGGGGTGAATGTATTGACCCAGGAGCAAATCAAGGACCCAGTGGAAGAAGGCTCCAGGATCAACTGAAGCCTTATACTGTCAAATGTTTGACCAAATTTCTACAGATGAGCCAGATCCATCTGCTGATGCGCCTCTCTTAAAAGGGGTAAACGCTGCCCTCCCTGTGGACAATATTGTTAAAGAGCACCCAAAAGTCAGGGAGGGTATTATGAGCTTCCTGGGGAAAAGAGATCCATTAAATGTCCGCGTTGTAAACAAACAGAATTCATCCTACTCTGAGTGTATATGCTATGACATTGTCATAGCAAAAACCCGTGTGTGCGCTATGATCAATATGGGTGCACCAGTTAACATAGTGTTCACAAAGTTGGTGGTGAAGTTGGCACTAAAGACTGACGTGGAACGTTGTATGGTGTATGGGATTTTGGGCGCAGAAATCAAAGTCTCCAAGGGAGCATACAGCACTCTACTTTTGCAGTTTGGGTCAATTGTCATTGTAGTCTCAGTGATAGTGCTGCCAAAAAATAGCTATAAACTGTTAATTGGAACCGCTTAATATGTGACACTTTGGGGTTGTTGTTAATAGGATGGAGTAGACCTTCAAAATTCTGGGACAGCGGATCCCAATATACTTTACTTCTAGTGGAGTGCCAAACAATCCAGTGAACATAAATTATATTACCCTTACATATGGTAATGGGGTGATTCCAGTTTGCTATAATCAATTAAAGAGCAAGGCTTGGGCCCTTCGCCATCAAATATATAAATATCAAGGGATACTGCTCAGAGCCGCTGGCCCTATATCTATCTCCTCCAGACACCAGGTAATAATAAACACAGGTTTAGAGGTAGAAGTGCTTGACGAGCTTTATAGGGAGGTCATTGGGCCCTATCAGCGATCGCAGCTTTTGCCCCACATGGCCTTCAGGCATTATACTCCCAGGATATGAGGAGATAAAGGTTTTTGTAGTGAATCTCCATAACAAACCAATGAAAATCCACAGGCACTAAATAGTGGCGTATTTACATTTGATCCCAGTTGAGGAGGTCCTTGAGGTTCATGAGTTCAGATCACTGGATAGATTTGGTCTTCCCATCAAACTGCAACTCAGAATAATGGCTGTGGTACCGCGTGAAAATTTAATGGGGTTATTGGAAGACCAGAAAGATCAGGTGGAAGCTTTATTTCAAAATACAAGGAGATCTTTGCTGTTGACAAATATGATTTAGGGTGCGCATGGGGAGTGATCCATCAATTGGACACTGGGGATCATCCTCCCATCAGGTCCTAGCCAATCTGCCAATCAAGAGAAGCAAAAAGTTAGTTACTGAGGAAATTGAAAAGCTGCTTGAACTGTCAAAGAGTCCGTGGGCTTTGCCCGTTCTTATTGTGAAAAAAGGGACAGCACTGATTGGGCTTAATAGACTACTAATAGCTTGACAGCATCACCAAGAAGGACTCATATCCCTTGCCACGGATTGATAATGCACCAGATCGGCTAGGCAAATCCCATTACTTCTCAGTGATGGAATTGATATTGGGCTACTGGTAAATTGATTTTCCTTCAGTGGAACAAGAGAAATGCACCATTATCACATCCAAGGGGCTTTTTCAACCAACTCATATACCTCAAGGGCTATGTAACGCAGCTACGTTCCAGCAGGCCATGGATACCATCCTTGGCGACCTGAAGATATTATGCTCCTTTTGTATCTCAATGACATCAATGTATTTTCATGTACGTTCTCTGAGCATCTTAACCATCTGGAGGTCTTCCACCAGCTGGCGGAGGCTAACATCAAAATTAAGCCTCATAAATGCCATTCTTTAAGAACCAATGGGAGTACCTTGGGTTTGTGGTAGATGCAACAGGGCTGAAGCCCCAACTAGACAAAGTGGAGGCTATCCAAAAGATGACTACGCCTACTAATAAGCGTAATATACAAATGTTTTTATGGATGGTCAGCTATGACTGCCACTTTATCCCAAACTTTAGTTATATTGTAGGTCCACTGTTTGAGCTATTAAAGAAGGATGCCACGTTTGAATGTATGAAACGCCGTCAATCCTCTTTTGAAACACTTCAGATGGCGCTGATCAGCGCGCTGGTGCTACAATATCCAAACTTTGATAAAGAGTTCATTGTTAAAACGGATGTTTCCCTTTCTACCATTAGGGTGGTCCTATACCAAAAAGACGATGAGGGGGAGGAGCACCCCATTGCATACTGCAGTAAGAGCCTGAGCTTCTATGAGCATAATTATACTGTTCCCAAGCAGGAGTGCTTAGCAGTGATTTATGCATGTATGCAATTTAGAGCGTGTCGGAATTTTAACCAGTTGGAACCCTCCAATGATTTAACCTTATTTGGGACAATATGGCCAATACTGGCAGAATGACTCATTGACTGAATTTCATATGGTTTAATGTGATTGCTAGTTAGTTGCTCCCCAATTTGGGTTGAGCCAAAATTAGTATTCCGCCAAGTTTAGAAGTAGGTTTGAGTGGGGCCAATCAGTGGCCCCAAATTAGTATAAGGATCACCAGTGACTAATAGCTGAGTATGATCCAATTAGTATCAGTCAGCAGAATCAGTGTTTAATGCCAACTGTCATTCATGGGTTGTTTTGAGATTTCTGGCAGAAAGCTGATGTATTCACTTCAAATTGTTCATCTTTGAATTCACTGCCTATACTGATAATCCAAGGTTGGCGGATCCTACAATTATGAGTTTGAGGTGGCCAAAGTTGTTTCCAGTGCCTCATTTATTATAATTAAATTAATCGAGATAAGATGAGAAGAGATGGTGGTGAGATGCTGAGATATTCTGAGTCAAAGCAAGTGACCAAATTTGTTTCTGGCACATTTATATCAACTTAAAGGTCAAACTCAAATTTGACATTTATTTAGATTAATATTTTATATGACTCACTGGTGACTTAGGGCAGAGGATGAGCCAAAACTAATTTGGACATCAGGAAGGATGGAGTGAGAGGGTCGACGCCAGGGAAGAGAATATTGCAGTAGAAGAAGAAGAGTGGTTGGCTGGAAGAACCAGCGGAAGAGCTGATAGGTCAGCAGTGGGTGCAGTAGCCCTTTTGTAAATAGTATAAATACCTGGCGCTTCCTTCTCAATAAATATCTCCCTTTGCCTAATCTACTTTTTGTTATAAGTTTATAATTTATTTTGTTGGTTAGGGATTAGGCTGAGGGATCCCTGAATGGCATGGGTAACATGCCAAGGGGTTAACTGGCGCTGCTGGCCCCATCGCCTAAAGCAAAATGGCAAGGGCTGACCAGTCTTCATACTGGTTGGCCTGCCAACTAGCAGAGTCCATAGTCTTTTTTGACAGACTTTACTTGTATGGGGTGAAGTTCAAAGTTGTAATGGATCACGCTTTGTTATTCTGGTTGCAGAACCTCAAGGAGCCTGAAGGGAATTTAGCCCAATGGGATCTCAAACTGCAGGCTTTTGACTTTGAAATTCTCTACCAACCTGGAGCAAAACACCAGACCGCTGATTGCTTGTTGAAATTACCCACAATTGCAGTTATGTCGGATCTGAGTGACATAATGTTTGCAAGATTCTTAACAGAAAGTATAACAATGAGCCGCCTCAAGTCAACAAGATACTAGATGGAATAAGGGCCAATACGTTCCAGAAGATCGGTGAGTTGTACAAGCGGATAGGGGACACTACTGTGAATATCTTAAGACCTTCAGCCTGACCAAATATTATCATGAGCGCACACTGAGCAGTTGGACATGGTAGAGTATGTAAGACACTGGAATTGTTGTGACCTTGGTACTACTGGTAAAGCATGCAATTTGACGTGCCCAAAACCATTCCTGCTGCCACCAGTACCAAGTGGAAAAGCCGTTCTGCCAGAAGACTTCCTACCTGCTAGTGAAACCTCAGTTTGCTTGGAATATGGTTTCCATCAAGGTTGTGGGGCCTCTGCCAACTGGAGAAAATTAGTCCAAGTATATTATGGTGGCAATTGACCACTTACCTAGATGGGTTGAGGCATAGGCAATACTCAATTTGGGGGCAATCACAGTGGCTAAGTTTGTGATGGAATGTATTATCCAGTGAAACAACAGTAATAAGTTCATCCTTACTGAGTACAGAACCAACTTCACCTCCCACATTTTACCCAACTCAACAAACTGATGGCCATCCGCGGGATTTTGACAACCTCATATCACCCAGAATCCAATGAGATGGTTGAGAGAGTTAACGAGACCTTGATGAACATACTCTAAAAGTTGGTGACAGATTGACCTTCTGATTGGAGCTCTCTCCTTTCCACTGCCGTTTTCACTTATAACATCAGCTACCATTTCGCCATGGGGAAAAGCCCCTTTCAATTATTGTATGGACGACACCCTGCTCATCCAGCGCTGCTTTATGCTTGTGTAGAAGATACCAGCGGAATGGATCCTCACCATTATTTGACTAACCTAGCAGGCACACTGATCAAGCTACAGACCAAAGAATACTCGTGCAGCTTAGCCAAGAAGACTAAGAATCAGGCTGGCAATCAGATGCGGCATAGAAAATTAGCTCAGTTCAAGGATGGAGAGCTGGTTCTATCTATGACCAACACATGTTGGTTGGAAGCACAAATTGGCCAGCATTTGGATTAATTTCATTTAAGATAATTGAGAAGATGGGTGTTGACGCCTATAGTATCAAGGACCCCACTAGCAGTCAGATTATTAACTGAGTGCATGCAAAGTTCTCTGGGTGTATAAGCAATAGGAACCTCATTGTCCAGTCAAGGGGGTGGTGTTATGATTCTAATATGACTGGATGATAAGCCCTAAGTCGTTACAGCAGAATGGGTAGAATCCATTAATTAAGATCTTAATTATGAGTATTCAAACACCTAAGGATGAGGCAATATTGGGTTAGAACAGATTATTATTGTATGCTACCTAAATGAAATGATTAGAAGATGTCAATACAAAATGATTAATTGGTAAATCGCCTTATACTAAGCAATAGTCTATTTAATGAATGAAGACTCTGCCAGAACCAATGAGGTATGGTGGAACTGAATAACTAAGCTGAGGAAATGGTATCATATGAAGTCACTGAGATATGAGTGAGATGAGACGATTGAAGAGGGAATATTGTTATTAGAAGAGAGTGAGATGACCAGCGAGGATTCACTGAAAGGATTAAATAAATAAAGAATAGTTATCAGGGTAATTGCTCCATATTTATTAAAAGGTTTATCCGTTGTTTTAAGGATGTCAATCTTCATATTGTCAGTCTTATTGCTTAGTGGGCGTAACCCTGTTCAGAAAACCTTGGCGTATCTTTGATATATCGCTGAATTTATAACACTGTGCATCCCACATCACCTCTCTGGAAGCAAGAGAGTTACAGACACTCTCCTGACATTAGTCAACCAACCTCTTTATTTTACGTGCACTAGAATTATTCATGTGGGGCTTTTGATAAGTGTGAATTGGGTGCGCCAGCCAATTGTCATGGTTATATAGGGCTCACCACCATTTTCTTGTTTGGCTGGTGGTTGGTGCATCTTGGCGTTATTCTTGCTACCTCCAACTGGGAAGTGACCACCCTTCTTGCTTGTATTTGGTGAATTTGGACGCTTCATGATCCACATGTCTAGATTTTCTTACTTTCCCCAAAAATCAACAAAAAAATTTAATTAAAATGATTCTTTCTTGGCACCACGTTTGAGTAGTGCAGGCAAGATCATCAATGAAGGGCCTGATGGTGATATCCTTGGATAGCGATGCACAACCTGCCACTAAATTGGGTATGAGGTCATTCATGCCCCAAAACGCGTTTTATAACACTAATTCCTTGTATATAAATGAGCCAAATATCATCTCATTTGGATCTATTTTGGAACCCATTTCAGTAGACCAAATTACCCCAGAGAGCCTGTACTTGACTCCTACCATGATCCGCAGAACACAGACGGCGGAAAATTTTACTTTTAAAATATAAAAATGTGTATGCAACTGTTGAAGATATGGTGGGACATGTGGTTTCAGTAATAAGAGTGGCCAATTATCCCTCTTTATTCTATGATGCAAAAACATACCCTGGAGGTATGCTTATGCCTGAGGAAGACTTTTCTGGTGAGGTGTTGTCATTTTATTCTTTGAATAAAGACCATTATGGATATTTTTTATTGACTCCCACCCTTTCATCCCCTTTAGGGAAAATCAGCACAACTATTATGGTAAATACAGGAGCCTCTGAGACTTTTATTGACCAAGACCAAGCTGACTACCCTGATTTGAATTAATTGCCAGGTGGTATGGTTAGGGAAGGGGCTTTCCAAGGTATTCCCATGATGAAGGTTCTGGGGTTAGTGGATTATCAAGTTGGCAAATATCATTTGTGGACCGCTTTCAAGAAAACAAAAACCTACTGTACCCATTATTTTGGGAGTAGATTGGTGACAAAAGTTTGACGTCAGAATCAACTTAAAATACAATACCTTGTCCTTAACTTTGAATAATGGTCATATATAAAAGTTGTCCCTTTGTCTGAAGCGAGCTCTCAGGATGATCTTTTCACTGGCCCAAGATCCACACTCTCAATCTTGCTCCGTTGCTGAAGCCCTCACTGGAGGTACCCTCTACCTTCCTGTTTGGAGGGGCTGGAATCTACATTTGATATGGCTTCAGTTAATGTACTACCAGCACATTCAGGGTTTGATTGCAAGTTCAAACTTACCATTGATCTGGAGTTTATATCTTCTACCATCTACCATTTGACTGTATTGGAGGAAGAGGCCTTGGATGTGTGGGTTAAAGAGCAGTTAGGCAAAGGCGCAATATTTTAGTGTACCTCCCCGGTATGCTTTCCACTTCTCTTTGTGGAAAAGGCAGATGGTACCTTACGCCCATGTGTAGACTATGGGAATCTCAACAACGTCACTGTACTCAACTTGCGTCCCAGACCATTGGAGTCTCAGATTGCTCGCTATGTGGAAAAGGCAAAAGTCTTCTCCAAGCTGGGTTGCTTGAACGCTTTTTACCAGATTTGCATCATAAAGGGGAAGGAATGACTCACTGCATTCCATAACAGGAAAAGGATTTTCCAATTCTGGGTCATGCCTTTTGGGCTCAAAAATGCGCCTGAATATTTTCAACGTCATATTGATGCAGCCTTGGGTGAGTTATTAGGCGTATGCGCAGTGGCCTACATGGATGTATTCTGATTTTTCCCTGATCAAGCATCCCATGAGGTCATCTGCAGCAGGTGTTAGAGAAGTCAAGAGCAGAAAATTTGACTCTGAGCTTACAAGTGTGAGTTTTTCAAGTCCCAGGTTACATTTCAGGCAACATCATATTTAACAAAGGCCACATGATAACTCCATATAAGGAAAAGGCAATCTCTGATTGCCCACCCCAACTTTGGTTAAAGATTAGAGAAGATTTTTGGGAAGTTGTTACTTCCTTAAAAGAATTCATGCCAAGTCTTTCTAAGGTAGCAGCGCCTTTATATAGGGCTAGTGGGGCCAAAATTCTTCAGTGGTCCTCTGCACTGTAGGACTCCTTCCAATCGGTGAAGTATACCCTGCTTTCTACATCTGTTCTTTACCATGTGGACCCTGAGAGGGAGTTTATAGTGTCTACTGATGTGCTTAACTTTGAAATAGCTTTGGCTCTCTTATAAGAGGGTGAAGATGGAGTTGAGCATATGAGGGATATTTTTCTTGGAAATATGTCCTTATCTGAGTTGAAATGCGCTGTTTTATGATAAGAAACTTTTGGCGATGGTGGAAGCATTAACTTACTAGCGCCAATATCTGCAGGCTCCTCCCAGCCCTTCCAGGCACATACTAATTATCAAGAGCTGTTGTACTACTGCGCCACATGTGTCTTAACCCCATGACAATCTCATTGGCATGAGACCTTGGAATAGTTTTTGTTCTCATTTGAGTTCAAAAAAATCAAGGAGAATGGTCTAGCTGATGCCTTAAGTCACAAATTCTTCATTAGAACCTAACTCATGGAGGCAGAGCTTCATTACACTCACTTGATGATTCCCTCAGATAAGAATTCTATAAGTAAACCATCAGTAGTTATTGGTTCTTCAGGTTTTGCCTCCTTAGAGAACTTGGATGCGTATAGCATGTTCAGAAGGGTTGTATTTTTACAATCTGTAATAACAGAGTATAGTATAATTATTTCCAAGTGCAGTTCGAAACAAGCAGATTTAATGAGGGGTGTACCATGTGAAGGAGGATATGGTATGATTCCAGGGACGCTTATGGGTTCCTTCCGGACTTTCTTTCCTGGAGATAATCTAGAAGCGTCATGATGGAATGACTTTAAGACATCCTGAGAAGGTGAGACCCCTGGAGCTTATCTGCTGAACATAGAATTGGAGGGGAATTTCAACACAGGATGCACGTTATACCAAGGAGTGCCTTGTGTGTAACAGGATGAAGCCAGATCGTCATCCTCTTGCTGGCTTGTTAAAACTTGTTTAGAAAGTAGGGGCCTTGGTCTTCAATATCCATTGATTTTATTGTGGAGTTGCCCGTATCTGAGGGGTACAATACCATTATGGTGGTGCTAAACCAATTCACCAAGTTCACCCACTTTATCCCATGCCACTCCACAATGACGGCAGTTCAAATGGCTAAGATGTTTGTCTCCCACATTTTCTCTCTCCATGGCGCTCCTAATTAAATTATTAGTGACTGTGGATCTCAGCTCACATCAGTACTTTGGGAAGAGTTATGCAAGACTTTAAAAATTATCTGTGCCGCTCTACTGCCTTTTACTCTCAAGCAGATGGCAGACATAGAGAGTGAACCAACTTTTAGAGCAGTTTTTGTGGTGTTACACAGCTGCTGACCATTTAGATTGGGCTTCCCACCTTCCCTTAGCATAATTCAGTTACAACAACTCCCAAGAAATCTCTACAGGGTGTTATCCTTTCTTTTCAAATTATGGATATAACTCCTCAATCAAATATGGAACCCTGTTGTGGTTCTAAGTTGGAAGCAGTGATGGACTTTGCCAAGTTTATCTGGAAAGTACACCATGGGTGAATACAAATCTAAGGCTTCCATAAAAGTTTATAAGACGATAACTGATGGTAAGAGGAGGGTAGGGCCTGAGTATAAGGAGAGGGATCTGGTGATGCTTGATGCCAAGAATATCCCTATGAAACAGCAGTTCATGAATTGGGACCAAAGAGGATAGGACCCTACTGGATTGTTAAGAAGGTGGACCATGCCTCATACCAGTTGATACTTAAAAAATTTCAAACTTTTATAACTTTACATGAGATATTTTGACCCAGTTTGAGGGGTGTCCTCCAGACACTGGAGGCATACCTTGTGGATAAAGAACCAGAGTGAGAGGTAAAAGGGATTGAGGAATATCGTTAGGGAATAGAAGTCTTGAGTACCTGGTAACTTGGAAGGGGTTTGATTATGTAGAAAATATCTGGGTTCCAGCTCATAATTGTGCTCATAATCAGGATTTGATTAACACTTTCCATGAATTTTTCCATGCAGCTGCGGGTCCCAAGACTACCGCCAAAATTGAAGTCATGAAGCTACCCCCAGCCCACAAGAACTTCACGCTGGATGATGCCCCTGAGGGAGGGGTGGTGCCTCAAAAATGAGCGGGTAATGTAATGGTTAAATGACATGATTGTGGCAGTGAACTGCAAGGATAAGAAGGAAATGGACCAAAACAGAGGAGTCAAGTAGGCTGCCATCACTGGCCTTAGATTCACTGTATATTAACGTTGGTTAGGGCCAAGAAAGCCCAAGTTCATCATCAGGATTCATGTGATAGGGCCAGGCATTACATCAACGGGGTTAAAGGTTACTTGTTATAGCATAAATGATGATGGTTTGTTGCATTTTTTTCTGAACATGAATTAAATTAGTTTACAAAATTTAATATTATAAATAATAGATTTGTTCAGTAAAAATTAAAGTCTTGAGTTTTTGCTTACTTGATATAAAATTACTAGGAGTGGGGGCCTCATTATTTTGATTAGAGTCATTTCCAAGCCCAACAAGTTAATTGATACTCAAATTTCCAATTTCACTTAAATTAGTTTCGCTTTGACCAATCTCTCTGTTGATCATCTTTCTCAATAAAGAGACTTTTCTTAAATTTATATATAAATCTTATGTTACATATTGTTGGCTTCACATTATACCTCCTTATGTGGTATCCTGGATGTATTTCATAGGGACTCAAGTTGTGAGCGCTGTAGTGGGTGCATGTGAAACAATTTTATGGATAGTCTTCCCTTGGAGAGTTAGAAACACTCTACACATAAAAGCTATATCTTCCTCAATCAAAACCCTTTGTTGCTAAGGGAAAAAGCCACGCTGGGTGTTTATGTTGACGGCATGCTTTCCAAGCTACATATCTTCAATGAAACTTCTTCTGTGTGTTCATCAACTGTTTGTAGAAAAAACAGACGGTTCTCCAAGACTAGGCGTCATATATGGCAATATGGACACCATAATGGTTTAAGAACTCATCCACTGGCATTGATACAACATCTTCTCATTATGTCAAGAAAGCTAGAATGTTCAGCTAGTTGGACTGGCAATTTTAAAAAGCTCAAAATAGTGTTAATTACTTGACCTATGGAAAACCCCTCTAAAACCCCCACTCTATCAACACTAATATTGGTACTAAAGATCTGGCTGGACAGAGTAAGAATCAAATCTTACCTACATTAGCCAGTGATTAAAATATTTTACAAAATTCTGAAGCCCCTTTTATAGTCTTTTAAGGGTCTAAAACTCCTAATGACAGAGGCCATTATATACCCCCTGATTATCAAAAATTTGACAGCTGGTCTTCATGAAGTCATAGGATGCGCAGACATGAATGCCTGTCCAGATGAATATTTACAAAATGTCACAGATTACACCTCATAGAAGCCCCTTCTATAACTTTTCTTTCTCGTTGCAAATACTTTTGCAACCCATTCAATTCAAGACTAAATCTAGTTTGATAATCTCATAGAGGGGATTAGTCTGCACCCATGTCTGGGAGCAGTTGGGCAAGCAAGGCAAGAGGAGCAGGCGGAAGGCCCACGGCCTCTAACATTTGAAAACGCCCCGGAGAATCTGGCAGAATAGAAAAAAATCTAAAAAAACTGGTGGTCACAATTTCCCCGGAGATACTCGCGTGACAAGCATGATGCAACCAGCACATCAATACGCCACATTCCCAGCCACTTTCGTCAGTGGAATTTGGAGTCCATGTGTATCTGGACATCCAAAAAACGGCCCTATGGGAAAAATCTGTGAAGATGTACACAAAATTTATTGACTGCGGTGTACGTTGCACCTCACTCCATGTTGCGCGGTTGGCTGGACCTAGGTTTTGAAAGCAAAATAGCAGCAGATGAGGCTGCAGCGGTGCGCGTAGTGGTTGACCCCTGAAGGGCAACGGGTTATCAAAACTAAATGCACCAGATGGACAAAATCAAACCAAATTTTCCTCACGTTTGCCTTTTTTGCCTACTACGGTAAAACGTGACATTTTGGAGCAACACCTGAAAGATGGTCTCGCCATATATGGCGAAATACAATATTTCAAAATGCAACGTTTCACGCTGATGCCACACCTGTGCACCGGCAAAGCCATCGCAGTTCTGACCCCAACTGAGGAGATCGCGAAGGACCTAACCCAGATCCTGCACTCCACCTTTATTAACATTGCAGGGCACACCACCCACCCATTCCAGGTAACCGTGGACAGCGCGCCCCCCATTTGCACCCACTGTGACGCATTTGGCCATAAGGCACACACGTGCCCCATTAAAGAGGGCGTTACATTCTAAGAGCACCCCTCGGCGGCCATGGCCAGTGGAGAGGCACACTACAAACCAACCGCAAGCACCAAAGAGGCTTTCCCGTGGGGAGCACAAGGCTGCTACCTATTGGTAAAGCCCATCTCCCTGCAGGAGCGGAAGAAGGCCAAGCAGGCCCATAGGACCGCGGCCAAGGAAGCAGCCAAGGTCACCACCACCATCCCACACTCACAACGCCAGGAGGACATGGAGACCTTCGCGGTGGAAGCAACTTGGGAATCCATCACCCAATCAGATTGGGAGGCCCAAGCCAAATGGGCCACTCAATCTGAGGATCCGATGGGAGATTTGATCTCACCCAATCGCTGCACCCAAGCCCCAGTTGAAACTGACTTGGGACCTATCCCAACCAAAAAATTTTTTTTTGCCCCACTCAACGGTGCACTGAACTTATCCGCACTGCAAAAAATTCGTCCGACATTGGGAAAACAAAAAGCGAAGGTTAAAGCCAACGCGACTCTTTCCACAAAAATTAACAAAAACCCCGATAGCGTTGCTGCTAATACCCGCACTGCTGTGAAAGCCCGTGGGGACCTGGAAGAGGCTGGTGGGCCAGGGGGCCCACCCCCTCGCACCTAAGGTGCGATGGGGGAAACCTTCACTCTAGGGACGCTGAATATCGTTGGACTCAAGGCCTCCCCATCCCGGGCTAGGAAACTGAGTTTTTTACAAAATAATTTACCCGTGGATATCCTGGCCATCCAGGAAACCCACTGTCCATGAGGTTCTGAGGATGCTTGGAAAACAATGCTCCTACCATCCCTATCCTTTTGGTCAAAGCACTGTGGGGTGCTAATTTGGAAAAACAATTTTTTCAAATTTACATCTTCAGAAACATTCCTAAATGACCGAGTGCTCATTGTCACCTTCTCATGGGCCAATGTTGCACACACAATCATCAACATTTATGCCCCAAACGGTGCACAAGAGCGTCGGGAATTTTTCTCATCGGCCAAATCCCTCCCGCTATCCCCTGATTCTTTCCTAATTGGTGACATGAACTGTTGGCTAACCTCAACAACAGACCGGTGGCCACCCTCACCCAATACCCCACAGGGTCACATAGAACTACATGTTCTAAAAGCCACCCTTGGGTTAATGGATGCGCTGCTGCGACATGCCCCACTGCTCAATAACATGACGCGTCCCCACATCCACAATGGCCAATTAAGGTCCATGACCCGCATTGACCTTATTCTAGCGCCGGCGAAATTCCAACCCCACATCTCCCACTTCAAAACAATGAAAATGGAATTCTCCGACCACCGACTGGTCTTGATAACATACCACTTACCCGTCACAGTTGCAAAGGCCCCACATTGGTGCAAAATCTGCCCCCAGAGCTTGCGTCGCCAGGATTTTCCACGTGGGTGGAAGAGGCAACTTTGGCAAAATTGTTTGTTGCACCATTTTGTGCGGACCCCATTTCCACATGGGCAACTTTCAAAAAGACACCATCCGCCACTATCGCCATCTCTCATCCAGACGCTCACGAGCCACATCGGCAGTTATATCATGCGCGCTGGTGGAATTGGCCCACTTGGAGTCCAACATTCCAGCCTCAGGATATAGCCCTGCATAGGGCCAGAAGTGGGCGGAGGCAGCAGCCCACCTCAACACACTTGAAAGGCAACACAAACATCGGGTTTGTGTCCAATACAGGGCCACATGCATCACTAAAGGTGACAAGTGCACCGCATACTTCTTAAAAAAATTTTTGCACCATGCCAGAGTGTGGCCTGCACACAGGTGCAAAGATCAGATAATTCTATTGTGGATACACCGGCTGAAGTGGCAATCAAAATGCAAAGATATTACTCCAAGTTATACCAAGCTGAACCAATTCAGCCGGCCGAAATGGCAGAATTTCTCGACAGAGCTCATATCTGCACCATTTTCTGATACCCGGAAATAATGAATTTAATTACTCCGAACGAATTATGGACTACCATTTGTGGTGCACCAAACTGAAAATGCCCAGGCCCAGATAGCATTCCATATGAGTTCTACAAAAAATATTTTAAATACATATCCCCATTGCTGCTAGCCTCACTCAACCAAAGCCTGTTGGAAATGCGCCTCCTACCAGGAGGACATGAGGCTTTTACAGTCACACTCTTCAAGAAAGGGGATAAGCTAGACTTAGCCAACTGGCACCCCATTTCTTCAACTAACACGGGTACAAAAATTTTAACAAAAATCATGGCTAACCGTTTAGGGACTGTAGCATCTGCCACCATCTCTCCAGAACAATTCAGTTTCATCCCCAGAAGGTCGATTTGGGATAACATGCACTCTGTGGCTAATGTATGTCAGTCCACAGCCTCTGGGGCACTTGTATTCTTGGACCAACAAAAGGCCTATGATAGAGTAAACTGGGAATACCTTAGGGCCTGCCTCCAACAATTCCGCCTACCTCCCCACTTCATTAACTGGGTGATGCTGCTCACGGAATCTGCAACAATGGCTGTGCGCGGCCCAGGTTTCCTAACGGAAGTAGTCCATCCTCAAAGGGGCCTGCGACAAGGGGACCCCCTGAGCCCACTCTTATACAACTTCAGCCTTGACCCACTACTGCGAAATGTGAATGCCCAACTCACTGGGGTCCATGTGCCAGGCCAAACCCCAGTCAAGATGATGGCATTTGCAGATGATTGCGTGGTGGGGGTGTCTAATAATAAAGATGCACGCGCGCTTGAAGCCCTCATCCAGGAATATTCCCGGGTAAGCAACGCGGCACTGAACGCCTCCAAAACTGAAATCATCCTCCTTGGTCGGTTTCAGAACTGCTGGGCCCCAACAAGTAGTTCCCAACCCAGCCCAGCTGCTCGCCCAAGTCCACGCCTTACTAACTCAAACACACCGCTCCACTGGTGCTCCCCTTTGTGCCGCGACCTACCATAGGACCGGTACGCCATCTGGGCGTGTGGTTGGAGGCAGGAGGATACGCGTCAGCAGTAATGGAGGGCCATATACTGGACAACGTGACAAAGCGAATCGCCTCTCTCAGAGCCCACCCTACTACCCTCACTGGCAGGGTTGTTCTTGCCAACTCTATGCTCCTATCCAAAGTCTTGTTTGGAGCCCACGCCATCCCTTCTCCCCAAGCTTCTTCAAATCCCTGTATGCTTTGCTACAAGGTTGGCTTTGGTCAGGCCGCCCTCCACCAGTACGGCTAGAGGTCATGTTTGGCCCTCATCATCATGGTGGCATGGGCCTACTTGACTTCAAAGCCCATGCCGCCAAGATCCTAGGCACCTGGATTGCGGCTGTCACTGCTCCTACACTCCCATCCCAACACTGGTCCCGCGCGGCCCGCTCCAACTTCTCCCGAGCCTTGGGCCTCAACAATCCATCAAACCCCCACTCCCTGATGAAATACCTCGCATCACACACATCAGCCACAGGTCCTCACGGGACCAAAACCCACTACAAACGAATCCTACTCTCCATGCAAAGTTCAGAGTGGAGAATTCATATATTAGTGGACTTACAACCCAAAGGGGCCGCCCCTCTCCTCAGTTCACACAAGAGGTACAGGGGCTACCCCCCCCATGATGGCGTGATCCCCATTCGACCCCAAGTCCTATCCAGGGTGGACTACCTGGACATGATGGACATCCCTTATTCCACTGAGACCCATAAGACTATCTGGAAATACGCACACCATCCTCTGTTGCAGCCTCAAGTCCGCTCCCATGTGTGGCGCTGCCTGAGGCAGGTGTATCATACAGCTGAGCGCTCTAATGCTTTACACTCATCCTGTGTCGTGTGTGGCCAGTATGGAACGCTGTTTCACCGCCTGGAGAAGTGCCCCACCTCTAAAGTAATATGGCGCGAAGTCCAACGTCTGCTAGGCCAGGATCAAACACATCCCTTCAGTCTGTCAAGAGATATGTTTGCTTCATCAATGGCCTCCCCCTCCCACCCTCCCTTCATGCTCTGGTGGTTGCAATCGCCATGTGGACTATCCACACGATTGTCTTGGATGCCATCGCTGGATCCATCCCCACCCTCCCTGAAGCTGTCCACAGATTCCGGTCTCATTTGGTGGATCACTTTCAAGCGTGGATGTTTGGATATCTCCCACCACGTCGCCGGCAGCTGGTCTCCTCCTGGTTCCCAGTCTGGTTCATCAAATCAGACCCCTTCCTCCACACGTGCTCAATAGTGGCTACGCCCCCTACACACGTTCCCTCCCCCTTCCCATAAGTGGCGTTCCCGCTGGCAACAAGAGATAGCATCGCTTCTCTGGGGTGCCTCACCTGGTACTGAGTTTTGTCTCGTCTGAGTCATATTTGGAAGTGTCCATCCCATGGTCAGCCTTCCTCGCAATAATTTTAAATATAAACCCCTTCTATACCATTAGGTTTAATAAATAATGACAGAAGAATTTTTGAACCACTATCTTAAGAGAGCTTCCCCAATAATACAAAGCTGAGAACTGTATATAGTATTAAAACTTAAACAATTAATTTTTAAACTCCATAAATTGATATGACTAGTGTCCCCATGCAGCTGCAAGAGCTACAAGAGTCATGAGAACAACATGAGCCACTGTTGAGCTCAATCCAGATATGCATATACAAGCAGGACAGAGCTACACAGTATAGTTTACAAAAGAAGCCTAGAAGATCCCATAGGATGAAAAATTTGGACTCTGATGACCCTAAAACCAAGTTTTTATTTAACCGAGGCAAGCCGACCAGGGGACAGGCATTACCAAAAGAAAGAAACGACATGAAACCTGAACAGGGTTAACTCTGTTGAAGAAAGTTTTTCCACCTCCAGATCGGGACTCAAATTTTTCTGGTTACATCATGGGTAAGGTTTTCGTGTTATTAGACCTACTAACCGCCAATAGCTTCCTTTGGCTGGCACCCCGATCGATGTGCGAAGGGCAGGAATCAAACCCGCAACCTTCAGGTTGGTAGCCGTACGCCCTTACTGACTCGCCTTCCACTCCCTACCCTAAAACCAAGTTGAAAATGTAAAATCACCTTATGGAATGAACATTGCTTGTTAAAATTCAAATCTACTTTATGCACGCTGAATCTTTTATAGACTGTATACTTTCTAAATTTATACAATAAAAGGAATTCTTTCACAGAATCTGCCTTTATTATTTTGTAGATATTTGGTGCTAAAAATGAAAAATATAGAAGATCTATTGTTAAAGGTTTTAATTACTTTACTGTTGTCAGTAGAGTTTGAGTGGAATTGCGGTGTGCTCAAAAACAGCCCCACTATGTAAAATTACTAATATTCAAGAGGGTGGACACGCTTAGAACCTTGAGATAAGTCCCATATGTGCAATAATAAGACCCTCCAACTATTTTGATGATGCATCCTATGATTATTTAAATAAATTATCGCAAGCAGCTCTATGCTTTCCATCAGCACCTCCTGAGCAAAATGGCCACTCCCATGATAATTTTGTTATAAGGTCACTAAAATCCAACATTTCTATCAGTGCCAGTTATCTGGCAACCTAACTACCCTTAGGCTTTCAAGACTTTTTCATAAAAGTTTTGAAGAATGGGGAGACTATTTATTTATACTTAGGGATTTGCACTTGATAGCAAGTGGTTCAATACACTGAAGCACTGGAAAAAGGATGAGGATAATCAATAAACCACTACTAATGGCACATTTGCGCCAGCGCTGAGGCGAGATAGATAAACCAGTTTAAGAAATATAAGTTTTCTCTAGACGCAGAGAAAAGGCAACCTGAACTAAATTAGTGATTTGAGGATTAGCTCCAGTGGGATGGAGAGGTTTTATTGTAATATTGATACTATCTCTAATCAAATTTGGTCCAAATAAAGCTTATGGTCGTATTTTGATTGGTGATTTTGCCCAACAAAGGCAATATTAAGTCAATATTACATATTGATATTAGTTTATTGGCAGGAGTAATCAAAATCTTAATGTAATTACTAGTTAAATATAAAATAAATAAATTTATAGTTCGTTCATATGGTTGGTCATAACAACTCACAACATTTCCTCACACTTGACCAAACATCAGGATACAAAAACGAGTGGGGGTAAGTTAGGTTACTGGCAAGTAGTGGATGATAGGCAGAGCTCTGTAGGTATCTCTTCAGGAACTTAGCATGCATCTGATTAACAAATAACCTCTAGTAAGATCTTTCATAGTGTAGGCATTGGTTGATGTTTTCTCAATGATAAAGAAGGCCCTTTACAAAGATGCTCTAATTTTTTAGTTAATTCATAACCATGATTATTGTAGTATATACTAATTCCACTATGTCAAAGTTAAATAAGATCCATCTTTTTTCATAATTACACTTTTAAGTCCTTATTTTCTGAGCCAGCATATTAAAGTATTCTTTGGTATGATCTGGATTAAGGCCTTCCTTAGGCTTTCCAAATACTTTGTTAAACCCATGTTCTCCTCATTGACACATAAATAAAAGATGAGGTATTGCGGAGTGCTTCCCATACTATAATTGATTTAGTGATTGCACCTTTGCTGAGTGGTGAGAGATAATATAAGCAAAAATGGTGGAGGGCAAGAAAGGTTCTAATTGGACAGTAATCAGTGTCAAATTCCCATGATGCAAACAAGATAACTATTTACCTATACCACAGTGTCATTTGTTTTAGGGTAATAAGGCGAATACAATATCCCTCAAATACCCATCAGGTCATTCAGCTTAGAATAATTAAAGACGTGAAATTGGTTCCATTATCTGTTAAATGAACTGTGGGCATTTATGCCAATACAATATGTTTTTATTAAAAACTTAGCTATTGTTGTGGCGCATAAGACCTTGATTTTTTTAGCCTCCAACCACTTAGTGAGGTGATCATGTAAGTCCTGTAGACCAGCCCCTGCAACTAGATTGGGAGCAACACCCCTTCTGGACAAAAAGAGGACCCAAGGTCCAAGTGGACCCCCTGTCACAGTTGAGCGACTTGGCACACATGGTAGTCAAGCGCTAGGTGACTTCTCTTCCACCCAAGGATAACCTGTTCCCACCCCTTCCCCCTCCTCAACCCTGGTAAGTTTAATAGAGGGGGTCTGCAGAGTGATTGCGTACACCAGAGGCCATGGGCAGGCCCCTGGGACTCCCACTCCCCAGGCAAACAATGTCAAAATTTTGAATAAATAGCACCCAATAACATTATACCCAGTCTGCAAATTCTGGTCTGGGGGAGCTGTTCTGGACTGGCCAGCGCCAGAAATAAGGTTGAGGCATGACTCAGGTCTTGAACCAGGCACCAAACAATTCAGACCAGTTGCCCCAACTCTCCAGAATAGATCTGAGAAGTTAAGATCACACAAATAGCCCAACTGAGAGTTTGAACCAGGTCATGAACAACTCAGCCCAGCGGCCCCTGCCTCCTGGGATGAATCCAGATAATATGAATCATGTGAACAGGCTGACTCAGATAATCAGGACCCAGATTGGCACCATCAACTTGGTTTGTTCCCAAAAATGTGGAAAATTTACAAAAGTTTTTTTTTCAATTTTTGCCAAGATTTCAAGTTTCCCTCCACCCCCTCCCTGCCAGTCAACCAAATCCCAGCGCCAAGCCCTAAAACCAATCCCATAGTACCTCCCATACACAATTCACTCTGTACTTAAGGCAACTGCCATGCCCAAGGGCTGTTGTCAGTTCACATTCTTATTTTCTCACTTTTGCACTCAATAATGTTTGAATACCCCTTATATCTTAACCTGGCCTCCATCTGCTTTACTTTTAATTAAAAATTCTGCCAATCAATATGGCATAGTGCGCCATCACCCAAGTCCTTATCCCAACGCTCGCTGGATGGATCCTTTAGTCACTTGACCCTACCACATGGCGGCGGAGTGTAAATTTAATAAACCAGCTCAGTCCCATTGATGAACCTGCTGTCTTTTTTGTTATCTCACATCCATTTAACATGAACCTCTCATCCATTTTTCTGCTTAATTTTCTAAAATCTCTCTCCTGTTGGAGCAACGCCAGAGCAGCCCTTCCCCACTGCTTGCAGACTTGGGGTCCACACCTGGCTCAGCTACTGAATATTCAGCCCGCCTATGGTGCCAGAGCACCCTGTTCAGGGGAAGCTCAGTCCCAACCTCTTCATGGGTCACATTCCCCCTCCAATCTCACATCTGATCACATGGCAGCCTCTGTGTCACCCATTGCTGGCATGCAAGCTCACTTGTTTGAATCTGAAGGCCAGCAACTGTGAACCCTGGAGGAGTCATCGTCCTCCCTGCCTCTCCCACCCTTAGGGGTTGCCCCACAAGACTCGCAGTTGCCCCATTGCAACAATCTGGTTTGCCTTGGGGGCCTTCGGTACATTAATAAACTTTTACTTTCCTCACATCCCCAATAAAACTCCACTCCTAAAAATCGCTTGGACCGCTGTGCCTATGGCATTCTGGGCCCTCCACTGGGTGCTCATGCACCCTTACTGGGAGCCCAGTATAATTCTTATTAGCTGAATCCATGACATAATGAACTGACCTGTAATCTTGGACTTCTCCATCCTCCTCGCTGGCACTAGCAGAGCATTGGCCTATGCACTAACTCTAAACATGCTCTCTCTCTGTGATCTGGTCTTCTTCTGCTGGCAGCAGCCTCATTCATCCAGGCTTGGCAACAGGCTATGCTAATTTGGTCCCTACCATGCCAAGCCCTGGCAACAAGTGTCAACCCATCAGTTAACATGATAGGGATGGGGGTCCCCCCTGTCCTTTCTAATGAGGTGGCTGACCAAATACTTAGTGTCCTGGCAGAACTCCAGGTGCACTTTACTGCTGATGGTGGGAAATCCCCGCCTCCCTCTGATGCACAGCAGAATGTGGCTCTCCTTGATGCCCTGGATGAGGATACCTGTTGTTGGGTCAGGAGAGTGCTCCGCTCTGCTGCTTAGTCTGGAAACCCCACCCCCTTGCTTGTGCTGGTCACTTCAGCAGTCCAGGCCCCTGAGTCAAGAACGGCGTTCCTTTTCCATCTTTTTACATTAGAACAGAACCCATAAATCTACCCTCCCTGATCAAAGATTTTGTGGTCCTGGCTCCCATTGTGCTCATCCCTCCCAAAATCACTATCTCCGCCTTCTAAGCCAGCTTGGACCCTAATGCGGCCACTCATGCATCTTGGGACCCTCTCCCCAGGTCTTTAATAATTGCATTCTATGCGGCCCGTGCAATCAGGGCCAGGCCCTTCCATATCCCTACATGTGCTGTTGCAGCTCTTGAAGTACCGTGTACCACCCCTGCCCCCTACCAGCAGTCACAGTCAAGGAAAGAATCCCCCTGGGCTTGCCACCCTTTGCCCCACCCCTCTGTGCCCACCTTGAGTATCTCCCCCTGGGGAAACCCTGCATGTAGCACACCCTGTCCTCACCCCTGATCAGGAGGGTGTCCCGTTGGGCTCCCAGAGCTCAGAGTTTGATTGGCTTGGCGCTATCGTCCCCCTGGTTGACCCTGACTCCCCCTGAAGAGAGTGAAGCAGTTGTACGCATCAACCCTTGCCTCCCCATTTAGGACAAGGAGAAAGAGAAAGTCTTTCCCCAGTTACAAACCAGCCCAGCGCCTCCTATTCAATCTCTTTTGATAATGAGTCATGACCCCTCCTCAGCTGCCCTCTCTCTTGCTCATCCCAATATAGAGGATTAATCCTAATTCATGTTCCCTATTTCCTTTCTCTCAGAGTTGGGTAAAATCACTGTACAATCCCTCCTCAACAAGTGAGCTGTAGGCAACTTTATCAATCTCAGTGTGGCACGTTCCTTGGACATGGCGATGGAGGAAGCTTTGTCTCCTGGGCGCCTCATCAGAGCCCATAAAGTCCTACCGCATCTAACGCCTCTTGCACTTCTCCATTCACGACATTGGGTTTTGTGACAACTTCTCAGCTGTACAGGATTTGCTCTATCTCGTAATTCTGTGGGTGGGCTGGTGGCGCTGCCAGCAGGTCCACATTAACCTTGTGAATAACTCCATGTTGTTCACAAACCTTAAGCTTAGCGGAGAGTTTCCCCTACCAGGAACCCTTCCCCTGGGCACATCTCTTGGCTCCATCTCCCTCCTGACCCCACTCCAATGGACCTTTCTTCAGAATTCCCTTCCTTCAGCCCCTTATAAGACTGTCTTCAATATGTCACTGGCATTTAAGCTTCCCCTACACTCTGAATATTATTTGTCATTCCAGCTGACAGTCGACCTAGTCAAAAATCAACTGCCCCCTCTACCCCTACACTGAAGAAGAGGACAAGGTTTTGGGTATTTGTCTAGATGAGATGTTAGAGAAGTGGCGGCTCACTAAGATTTTTCCCCCGTCGCCTTCCCCATAGTTTTGCTAGGAAATCAGATGGCTCCCTGAGTCATTGTGTCAACTATGGCCACCTCAACAATATTACCATCCTCAATCCATACCCCCTACCTTTAGAGCAGACCATCAACCAAGCCATTACCAAGTCCCATGTCTTCTAAAAGTTGAACCTTATGAACGCCTTTAATTAGGTGAGGGTGACGAGGGGCAGGAGTGGCTTACAGCTATCCGCACCTGCTGAGGCCTTTTCTAGTTCAGAATGATTTCCTAAAGACTGAAGAATGCTCCGGCCACCTTCCAGCGCCTTATCAATGACATGCTGGGGGACTTGCACTTCTCATGTTCCGTTGCCTACATTAACAATATACTGATCCATCCCCCCACCCCAGAACAACACGCCAAGGTTCTAGAAGAGGTGGTAGCAGCCCTTCACAAGGCAGAGCTCTTCGTGAAACCCTCCAAGTGTGAATTCTTCAGGTATGAGGTAACATTCTTAGGCAATCTTGTCTTTAAGGATGGCTATGCTGTCCCCCTGCAAGCTTGGAGCTTAGCCTTGGCCCACCCCAACTACGCAAAAACAACCTCGCAGCTTTCTTGGTACTGTCACCTTTTTGAAAAAAGTCTCCCCAGTCCTCACCCAACTGGCGGCACCCCTCCACCCCCTCACTGGGAAAAATTCCCCTTTCAAGTGGTCCCCCAAATGCCATCAGGCCTTCAAGTCTATCAAGGAGATTATCCTCACAGCCCCAGTCCTGCGTCATGCTGACACCTCCCTCCCCTTTATAGTAGCCTGTGATGCCTTGTCAGTGGCAGTGGGCGCCGTGCTTCTACAGGTACATGAGGGAGTCAAAAACCCAGTAGCATATTACTTCACAAGTTCACCTCGACAGAACAAGCGTGGCAAATATATATGATAAGGAGCTAGCGACAGTGGCATGGTCACTTACACACTGGCAATACCCCCTGTAGGGCGCCCATCATGCAATCACCATTTGGAAAAATCACAAGGCTTTACTCTACTACCACAAACCCAGAAGATGGGGCACCAGTAAACGCACATATACCAGGATTTATGTGGGTTTAACTTCAAGTATGAATTCATAAAGGGCCCCCTGAACGTTTTGCTGGACATGCTCAATCAAAGTCTATCCGTGTCACCTGATGGTGGGGAGGACCCGCTAGATCTTACTACTGTAGTGCCCCATCCCAAATCCTCTCCTTGGCCCCCCTACAGTAGCCTTTGCTGACCTGGCCCCAGACGTCCAACTCCTCCTCTGTGTCCTCGCTTCCCAAACCTGTTGCCCTGAAGGAGTAGAGCTTTATGCTTACTTAGAGTCTATGAGTCATTAGAGAGCTCCATATACCTTGTGGGAGGGAACAATCTGGTTCTGTGATTGGGTTGGGTCCCCCTTCCTATGTAGCTGGGTTATCAAGGAACATCATGTCCCCCAAACAGTAGGGCACCCTGGTATCAAGAAGTGTGCAGATCTCATATAGAGAACCTACAACTGGCCTGAGACCTCAAAGGACATTCCCACCTAGATATCCCATTGTGTCACCTGTGCCCAGATAAAATTTGATAGTTCTGGGATGAAAGGGCTGTTACACCCTCTGCATCAGGCTGTGGGCCCATGGACTTCAGTCTCAGTGGACTTCATTGTGGAGCTCCCACCTTCCTGTGGCTCAGATGCTATCATGGTAGTTGTAGACCAATTTACCAAGTTTGCACTCTTTATCCCCTGCCTCTCATCTATTACTGCGGTGGAGACCGCAAATTTGTTTGTCATCCATGTCTTTGTCATGTTTGGCCTCCCCAAGAAGATAGTGTATAACAGGGGACCCCAGTTCACTGCCAGGTTCTGGGAAGAGCTGTTAACCCTCCTCATCATCAAGCCCTTCAGAATCGCCGCCTACCACCAGTATAATGGGCAGACTGAGCGGATGAATCAGGTACTGGAGCAGTACCTGCACTGTTATGTGACAGCCTCACAAGACACCTGGACCAAGGATCTGCCCCTAGCACAGTTTGCGTACAACAATCCCTCTATTCCTCAACCAACATCTACCCCTTTGAGGCCACTCTGGGGTACAACCCCTCCTTTCATATTGTCCCCCAGCTCTCCTCAGCAGTTCCCGCAGCTAAGGACCATGTAAGCTCACTCCACAAGTAACACAACCTGGTCTGCGAACACTTGAAAAAGTCTATTGATGACTGCAAGAAGTTTGCTGATTGGAAGCGCCTCCCCAGACATGAGATCAAAGTTGGTTCCCTCGTCATGTTGGACACCCACAACCTCCCCATGAAAGCCCCCACCTGTAAGCTAGCAGCCAAATGCTCAGGACCCTTTGAGATCAAGAAGAATTTGGGTAATGGGGCCTACCATTTGAAACTTTCCAAGCATTGGTAGCAGAATAATGTCTTCCATACCTCCCTTTTAATTCACTTCAAAAGGGAAATGACAACATCTCTAGAGCCAATTGTCATTGGGGGAATCCCAGGAAGTGGAGGTGGAGGCTATCCTTACTTCCCGGAGGTCCCACCAATCTGTTCAATACCTGGTCACCTGGAAAGGCTCCCCCTCATATGAGAACAGCTGGGTGAGTGCATGTTATTGTGCAAACTGCAAAGACCTGATAGAGGAATTCCACACTTCCCACCAGGCAGCCCCCACCCCATAGAAGATCATGGCCATCCTGGCCATAAAGCTACCAGAGCGGCACAAAAATTATGCCTTTGTCTATGCCCCAATGGTGGAATCCTCCCTGTCAAAAATAGGAAAGGGTATTATAAGTCCTGGAGACCAGCCCCTGTAATGAGATAGGAAACACCCCTTCCAGAAAAAAGAGGACCTAAGGTCCAAGTGGACCCCCTGTCACAGCTGAGCAACTTGGCACATGTGGTAGATGAGCGCTGGGTGACTGCTCTTCCCCCAAAGGATAACCTGTTACCACCCCTTCCCCATCCTCAACCCTGTAAGTTTAATAGAGGGGGTCTGCAGAGAGATTGTGCACACCAGAGGCCATGGGCAGGTCCCTGGGACCCCCAGTCCCCAGGCAAATAATGTCAAAATTTTGAGGAAATAGCACATACCAACATCGGAACCTGGTCTGCAAATTCCAGTCTGGTGGAGCTGGTCTGGACTGGCTGGCGCCGGAAATCAGGTCAGGGCATGACTCAGATCTTGAACCAAGCACTAAATGGCTTGGACCGGTTGCCCAACTCTCCAGAATAGATCTGGGAAGTTAGGATCACACAAATAGCCCAACTGAGAGTTTGAACCAGGTCATGAACAACTCAGCCCAGCGGCCCCTACCTCCTGGGATGATTTCAGAAAATCTGAACATGCGAACGGTCCAACTTAGATAATCAGGACCCAGATTGGCACCATCAACTTGGTTTGGACCCAAACATGTGAAAAAATTTGAAAAAGTTTTTTTTCAGTTTTTGCCAAGATTCAAGTTTCCCTCCATCTCCTACCTGCCAACCAAATCCCAGTGTTAAACCCAAAAACCAATCCCATAAACCACCCTACACAATTCACCCAATACTTAAAGCAACTGCCCTGCCCAGGGGCTGTTGTCAGTTCATTCTCCTATCTTCTTGTGCTTTGCACTCACTAAAGTTTGAAAACTCATACAGCTTATCGCGGCCTCCATCTGCTTTACTTTTAATTAAAAATTCTGCCAATCAATCCAGCAAAGTGTGCCATTACCCAAGTCCTTATCCCGATGCTTGCTGACAGGATCATCTGGTCACTTGACCCCACCACATGGTGGCAGCTTGTAAAGTTAATAAACCAGCTCACACCCATTGATGAACCTGCTGTCTTGTTTGTTATTGCACGTCCATTCAACGTGAACGTCCCATCCATTATACTGCTGAATTTTCTGAAATCGCTCCTCTGTTGGAGCAGCCCAGAATGGCCCTGCCCCACTGCTTGCAGACTTGGGGTCCACACCTGGCTCAGCTGCTGAAGGTTCAGTCCGTCTGTGGGGTCTGGAGCACCCTGTTCAGGGGAAGTCCAGTCCCAATCCCCTTTATTGGTCACATTACCCCCTCCAATTTCATTTCCAATTGCACAGCAGCCCCTGTGCCACTCCTTGCTGGCATGTAAGCTCACTTGTTCGAATCTGAAGGCCAGTAACTAATAACCTTGGAGGAGTCATCATCCTCCCTGCCTATCCCGCCCTTGGGGGTTGCCCCCACAAAGCTTGTAGTTGCCCCATTGCAACAATCTGGTTTGTCTTGGTGGCCTTCAGTATGTAATGAACTTTTACTTTCCTCATGTCCCCAATAGAACTCCACTCCTACAAGTCGCTTTGACCACTGTGCCTATGGCATTCTGGGCTCTCCACTGGGTGCTTGCGCACCCTGACTGGGAGCCCGGTCTAATTTTTATCAGATGAATCCATGACCGATCATTGGTCATGATTTTGTAATTAGTTTTGCATTTAGCTGGTGGGAAGTGGGCTCAATCATTAATTGAGATGGGCTGCCAAGAAAAAAGGCTTAACTAACTGACAGGGGATGACCTTTTAGTATAGTCTTTACCTGACATTATTTGCAACAGTTCTGTCACGTGAATATCTAAGGTTTTGAGTCTAAATAGCAGTATGATTTAACTTTATAATATCTTTTTTATATTTCCCATTCCCCGTAGCCTTATGGGCCCCATTTATCATATCTTTTTTGCTTAGTTGGCTATGGTATTAAATATGATTGTGCATTGGTTAACTCCTAAACACCCCCTTTTTACAAATAACGTTCTTTTTTTAGTTTCTCTAGGGAGCGTTGAACCAACTTGGGTTCCCTGCCATATTTTGGGTTAACGTCAAATCAATTAATCAGCCAGATCATCCACTAAGGCCACAGTAGGCAGCTGATATAGAAAGGTGACTTTTTAATTTATATGTTGGGGCAGCATTTTATTTTTAAATCAAAGGTTTTTAACTTAATATTAGGCCAGCCGCCCTTCCAGCTACTTATTTTGTAACCAGCAAAGTGAGGCGTGGTTGCTTACTATGTTAAGTGCACCCCATGGACATAAACTCAGAATTGCTTACACATGTAAATTATGGACAGACACTAATTTTTTGTTACTGTGTAATTTCATTCATGAACATCCAAAGTTTGGCTACATTAATCCAATGGATGCTCAATATTATTAGAATAGGTTTGCAAAGATACTTCCATACAGTAGTGAGGGACGCTTCTTTTTGCATAATAAAGGGGTTACAAAATTTAGACAAATTAGTATAAGCGCTTTGAAAAAAAGATTTTTGCTTTTTAAAAGTAATGGCAGGCTGCCAACTACTTTAATTGTACACCATTAGCTAAGATATATAATAGAGGCTCACTAATTTTCCAAATTTTTGACAAATTGGAAATAATGGCCAATCATCTCAAGGAACACTTGGGTGTCTCAAAAGCTACCTGGACGCGCCAACCTGTTGATAGCTATAATTCTATCTGGATTTACACATAAGACATGCTTATCAATGACAAACCTCATGCATTATGATTGGTTTAATAAAAAAGTTGCAATTATGCATCTTGATTTTAGGGTCAGCCTTAGCGAGGAAGCAGAAGACTTTTACAATCATAGCAACTTCTCCTTAAACGTTTAAAAAACGTTTATATCATATAAATATACTAACACATAAGAGATATAATAATAGCAAAAAATACTATCTATGGCTTTTGAAAGTTAGCGGGGGCAATACAAAAACTTTGATGCATGAAGTGAGCTGGTACAAACCTTGAGTTATAATGATGGCGCATTTCTCCTATTCTCCCTTTGGTAGGTTAATCTGCCAGTTTAAATATTAGATCCATGGCAAAATTTGTTGCGCACCACCCAAGCAGTCCAGAGCATTGTTGATACATGGTAATATTAAGAGTCATTTTGTTTACGTTATCAAGCTTCTTAAAGTCAATCCACATGAATTTTCCCCATCCTTCTTTTTGATTTTTTACATTAATGAAGGCCTAAGGATTCTTGGAAAACACTAACATCCCCTGTTGTAGCAGCTAATTGATTTTTATATTAATGACTTTTTATTGGCCGCCTTCAAATGTCTAATAGGATGAAGGCAAATGTGTGTATGATTCCCAGTATTGATATGGTATAGAACGTCTTGTGCACAACTCAAATAAAAGTCTTTTTTGGAAATTATAATATTATATTTTATTAAATAGGCTCAATGCTTGGTCCTCTTCTGCTTTTGTTAAACTAAAGAGCTTTTTGCAAATTATAGTAACCTAATTTACACCTTCCTAAAGCATGAGCTCATCTAAATTACTAGAATATGGATATTATTTACTTTGTAAACTGATAAAATATGAAAAAGCAGGTATTTGGTATTTGTTAATTTGGATAGGATAGGAATACAAATTCTCTAAAATACTTGAATTTTGCCATGATCAGGAAGGTTAAGTCCAGGAGCTGTGAAAAGTTATGAATCATATTGGCAAACCAGCATGAATATCTCATCATATGAACCTTGAAGATTTTTTAATTACATGAGGTTTCCACTAAAATTTTGGTGGCCTAAACAAATGATTAGGCATTAGTTTGCTTTTAGTGTAATGCCTTTTATTTCAAAAATCTAGTTGTGCAATTGATTGAGGTGGTTCCAGATTAATTGAAATCAATTGCCACTTTGACATCCTAATATGGTTGGTTAACAAATGCCTAATTTTTAACTCAGAGCCACTGTCCTTCTTATTGTAATATAGTGGAAGGTTTTGGACAAATATTTTCAGAATGAATATTCCAAAATCAACCTTTATCCCAGTTGTTTGCATAAAAGAGGGTCCAATGAAAAATTCATAATTCTGATTAAGAAAAATTAAGGCAGGAGCTGATACTAAAAGTGAGCTGAATTTCAGAAGCAACACGCTATAAGCTCAAGAAAATGTAATTGTTTTAAACCCACACTTCTGTATCCTTTGTAATGGTTTTTATTAGCACGAGGGCAAGTTTCTTTACTAGTTTAGTGACATAATGTTAGTTGGTGCCTCACTGTCCTCAATGACTCTTACTTTAAAGCTATTCACTGTAGTTTCAATATAAGTGCACTCAGAAGAGTAAGCGTGTCAGGCTGCCTAGGTGGGATCACTGAGACTCAACTATTTTAGGCATGGCTTCAAAGTTCACAGCGGTGGATGAGAATTTTGACATCTAAAATAATAGATAAATGATGAATAGTAAAAGTATATAAAAAATACTTCAATATAAATGTACTTTTTATGTACATAGTAGCATTAATTATAGTACTAAGATGAAAAAAATTGACATAAATCGAAGGAAAATGTTAAGCCAATGGGATTTATAGGTAAATCTGGATATATCTTAGATATACTGAAATATAACAGCAAGGATCTTTTTCCTAATATTGACGTTGCATTAATATGTATGATGATTAGGAAGAGAAACATTAGACAGCTCTTCATTGTACTTTATGGGAACGTCTGCACATTTTCCAAGTATAAATATTCACATAACATTGAGAAGCTGATTTTCATGGAAATGGCAGAAGAAGTTTAGACTGGCCTGCCAGTCGGGATGTGTAAGCATCCAGAAAGCAATCCAGAATGCCAGAGGCATTACTGACTGTACGACTTGATGTGGAGCTCGGAAATAGGATACCACAAAGTGGTGGCAGAATGTCAGGATTAGGAGTATCCCAATGGCAAACCACACTGAATGGACTTCAGAACCAGGGGTTCTGGTAACAGGGGTGGAAACTACTGGGATAGTTTCTGCGTGATTCTTGGTTGTGGAAACCATTTCATTGGGGGTAGAAGAGTGATAAATTTTCTCTTGTAGCTGGTGAACATAGGGCCATAAAATCCCCATATATTGCTGCCGGAAGGTCATGAGAACTGGGTTGTAGAGCCAAAAATTTTGTACTTGTTGAGCCCAATTGGTGATATAGGGAATCATGGTAGCCAAGAGAATTGGTAAGGCCCACCCAGAGTGTGGAGCAGCGGACCATCAGGTAAACGCCATATGGACTGTGGTTGAAAGGAAGGAGATAAAAATTTGGTGTTTTAATAAAATTTTTATTTGGGAAATAAAGTAAGAAAATCAACCAACAATTTTCTCAGTGCCATGCAACTGATCAAATAGTGGTCAGTTGGGTAGTGACAATGACGTGGGCAGGATCCACAAATTCAGCCTAACCAGCGAATTGGATGGTAGTGGGGGGGTTTATTCTTTGGGAACTGACATCGCAAAATTTGGTGGTGGGCTGAGACTCTGTCAGTTTAACCTCAAACGTCTGAACCAGGGGTTGATTATGTTTCTGATGGTTAGTATGATGGCGTTTGGCCTGACAAGTGATGGGAATCCCCCAAGGCCATCCCATATAGGGATGGGACCATTTGGTTTAGAACAGGTTTGGGACAGCCAACCCGCCCACGCTTGGTCATTTAACCATTTGTTTGGTCAGTAGCTCATTGGGCGCAATGCCCAAATTACTATAAGATGGCTTCAAACTCTCATTGATGTTGCCCAATATTTGTTTTACTGATTTTGGGATCAAATTGGAACCATTGGGAAATCTGCCCAATATCTTATTCTTCATACTTTTACAGCCATTTGAATTTCGGCCATCAGCCCAATTGCCGCCAAAATCAGATCCAACCGCTTTCATTTCAATAATCTCAGCACAGATTTCACTAATTCCCTGCAACAGTTCTGCTGAGGTGAGTGAGGGAATCAGGGGTGGGATCTGAAGCGGACGGGCTATCACCCATTGCTCGTCAACTATGTGGGTGAGGTCACCCTGGGTGATAAGGGGTACCGCCATCCTCTTCGGTGTTTTCTTATTCAGGAATGGAAAGATAGCTCAATTGAGAGCCAAAGGACACTCCCTGAGACTTACATTACCCTTTCCTTTTCCCAAAGGGATGGCCCCTCACTGGGAAACTGCACCAGAGCCACGTTCTTATGCCTTTGGGTAACTCGATAGACATAATCATCACAGCCTTCTGAAGCGGGTGGGGAGCCTTGGGGTGGGATATGTGGAAAACGTCAACCAGGTCCATACAATTCGCACAATCACGCGCCTTGACCCAACTGTTTTCATAAGATGGATATCCTTTCCAGGCCGCAAGATATTGGACTGATCATTGTGACTTCCGAGATGCAAGGATGGCCTCCACTTCAGCTTCCTCCTCGTTATTGATGACAATTGGTTCTGGGTCCATGGGAATTACACCCTTAAGGGCGACAGCTGGGATACATAGAAAACTGGGTGTTGCTTCCAATGCGCGGGAAGCTTCAACTGGAATGCTCCATTACCCAATACCTGCTCCACTAAGTGAGGGCCTGAACGCTTCCTGGCAAATTTGTGGGAAGGGGTTTGGATCCACAAATGGTGAGTATCGAGCATAACATAAGAGCCCACCATAAAGTCATGACCCAGAAGATGCTTGCAGTCTGTGAATCATTTAAAGTCATCGATGGCTTTAGTGAGGTGTTCCCACACTAAAGCTTAGGTCATTTGGATATGGGCAGCATGATCTGCAGCAGCTTGCACTTCTGGTCATAAACATGATCTGACTAAGAACGATGGGTTATAACCCAACATTGCTTCATATGGTGAAAAACCTGTGGAAGTGTGAGTCCCATTATTGTATGCGAATTGGGCAAGAGGCAAGTCATTGGCCCAGATATCCTGCGCTGCTACAGCATAACAATGCAGGTACTGTTCAAGACTTGATTAACCTGCTCAGTCTGACTGTCAAACTGAGGGTGATATGCCGTGGATTAACAGGGGGATAAGCTCAGGATTGACAAGAGTTCACTCCAAAACTGGGCGGTAAACTGAGTAACCCTGTCACTAACTATTTCCTGGGGAAGACCGAACATTGAAAACACATGTTGAATGAATAGACACACCATTTATTCTGACATAATCGCAGAAGTACAAGGAATAAACAGAAAAATTTGGTAAAGCAATCTACCACTACCATTACCGCTGTGAAACCATTATAGCAGGGGGAGGTCAATAATGAAATCTACGGACACTGAGGTCCATGGACCTTCCACCTGTTGTAACGGGTGTAGAAGACCATTCTTTCTGGAATGGTCTGACTTGGCCCTAGCACAGACACAATCGGCGATCCAAGCCAGAACCTCTTTGGTCAGTCTGGCCCAATTAAAGGTTTGCTTGATCGAGTCAATGCATTTCTTGTTACCGGGGTATCTGACCATTTGGGATCATGGTGTGCATGGAATACGGTCAGGTGGAAGCAGGGGGGAACCCAAACACAAGAATGAAAGTAAATGAGACCTTCTTCTAGAGAATATAGGGAGTGTTTGGGACTCAAGTGAGTCAAGTGTTCAATCAACTCCACACCCTCAGGGCAGGCTGTTTGACTGGCTAACACCTGGGCCAATAATGGGTCGTCAGGTGACAACGCGGTGGAGGAAACAACAAAGGGAGCTATCTAAAGAATTTGAGTGGCAGGAATCATGGTAATGAGATCCTCTACCTCAGTTTCTGAGGGGCAGTGAGTGGGACTACAGCTTAGGAAATTGGGAAGGACATTTAGTGCACCTCGGATGAATTCATATTTGAAGTTAAAACTGCACAGGTCCTGATAGGTTTGGGCTTGCCAGTGTGCCAATTTTTGGGGTTTTCAAAAATACAAGAGAGCTTGGTGATCTGTGCAAACCGTTAACTCATGATGAGCACCCTGCAAGAGGTAGTGCCAGTGAGTTAAAGCCCATGCAACAGCAGCCAGTTCCTTGTCATAAATAGCTCAGGACTGCTCTGTAGCGGTGAATTTTTGGGAGAAATAAGTGACCGGATGTTTGAGACCATTGTGGTCCTGAAGCAGCACCGTGCCCACAGCTACCAACGAAGCATCACATGCAATGATATATGGTTTGGTGGGATCAGCATGTTTCAAAATGGGAGGAGACACAAATACCTCCTTAATCAATTCAAAAGCCTGCTGGCATTCAGGGGTCCAACAAAACGGTAAATTTTTCCCTGTGAGGGGATGGAGCGGGGCGGCCAATTGGGAAAGTGCGGGGAAAAATTTCTTTAAGAAAATGATATTACCCAAGAAACTTCGAGGCTGCTTCTGTGTAGTTGGGGTTAGCCATTCTCAAATTGCATCTAATTTGTTGGGGGGATGGCGATATCTTCTTTAAGTACCAAGTTTCTGAGAAATGTAACCTCTTCCTTGTGAAACTCACACTTGGAAGCTTTGAGGAACAGGCCTGCTTTATGAAAAGCAGCCACCACTGCTTCTAAGTCAATAGCGTGTTGTTCAGGAGTTGGGGAATGGACTAGGATATCATCAATATAAGCAATGGCGCAGGAGAACTGGAGATCCCCTAACGCATCGTTGATCATTCATTGAAATGTAGCGGGAGAATTTTTCAGCAAAAAACATTATGTGAAATTGAAAAATGCCTCACTTTGTTCAGATTGCGATCAGCCATTCTTGTCCTTCCATTATCCAAATCTGATTGAAAGCGTTCACCAGATCCAATTTCGAAAAGACATGGGATATGGCAATTGCCTGACTGATTGTCTGTTTTAGGGGCAATGGGTAGGGATCTGTAACTGATATTTTGTTCAGGTGACTGTAATCTATGCAAGGACGGAGTGATCCATCCAATTTTCTTGCAAATACAATAGGGGAGGCGACGGGAGAGGTTTTTTTAAACAGCCAGCCTTTTTTTAACATATTGTCCAACCAGGTATTGAGTGCGGCCTCTTCCTCCGCTGTATGAGGATACAACGGACAGTTGATGTTCACAAATTCCACGGTTGTTCGAAATCCACAATTGTACCTGGAATGTTTAGGCAGATGGTCCACTTTTTCCATATCAAAGATTTCCCGGTATTGCATTAAGCTTTCAGGGAAATCATCTGGGATGCCCGCAGAGGTAACCAAGATAGTGATAGAGCTGGTTCCTTGTATGTTTTTGAGGGTGTCAATCAAAGGGAACTCTCCTTCTGAATAATCATTGATAAATGACAATGTGTTAGACTCTAAGTGAATCTTTACATGTTGTTAGCGCCACCACCCCACACCCAAGATCACCAGAATTACCAGGTTTGGCATGGCCAAAAACCAATCGCAGAAGTTATATTGGTGGATTGAGAAGTGTAACGGATGGCAAACAACATACAAAGACTGGTAAGCAGAAGAGGCCACCATTACTGAGGCGCCCACATCCATTTCCAATTTTAACTGTTGTGCCAACTTGACGCTCATGAAGTTCCCCGCTGCTCCAGTATCCGCCAGAGCTTTGAAGGATACATGATGAGGACCGACACTGATTCTCATAGGGACAAGGAAGTAAGCGGAATTCTGTTTATTTGGAGATTTGACTGACTCAAGAATGACTGAAGAGATAGCAGGTATTTTGAACCCAGGGTCAGGGTTTTTAGCTGGGGCGAAAATTGGGAGTACAAGTGCAGGAGAAATAGATTCTTCCATCTGGGCATGAACAGAGTCATTAATGGTTGACTCCAGAAGTGGCAATTCGGACTCAGGGGTTATGGGAGGGTTGGGATCCACTTCAACAGCTACTTTAACATCAGGCGCATCGTCTACATCTTTGTTAGGAAATCCTATCATAAAGTTTCCCTTTTAATATAGGGAAACGTGGCGAGGTAACGCTTTAATAGTAGTTGAAGTGGCACATATCTGATCCACTGATTTCTGAATGGTAGACCAGGCCACGTGGTGAGTGGAAACCGGATTCAAACTTGCTCTAAAGACCACCTGAAGCATGTCAGTAGATAGGTCTGACGCGGAAGCCAGCTCACGAAAGGTGGAAATCAGGGAAGCCAAACTAGGGGCTTTGGCCATGTTTAGGAATAGTCTGAGTAAGTGATTTGATTGGGACACATGGGGTTTTAGGGCAGCTGATACAGCAGCCAGCAGGGAAATGGGATTTTCTTTTTGTGAGGAAGAATGTAAAAGACTTCTCACCCAACGGCGGTCATCTCCATCTACAGCATCCAACAATGCAAGACTTTGTTGGGCATGAGATATTGCTGAAGCATTACTGAGTGCAATTAATGTCCTCATTTGTACTTTGGCGAGAGCATCGAGAACCTGATTGGCAATCTCTTGGGAGGGGATACTTGATCCTTTTCCTTGGTCAGAGAAAGTATGAGAAGATGCAGTCTGCATTTCTTGGGTGGCTTGAATAAAGTTACCCAAAATAAAGTGGATGCTTCTCCCAAAGTCAGAAAGTGACCAAAAAAACAACAAATAACACAAAACTGATTGCATGTTCATCTGGTAGAGGGTAACCACTGCAGCGCCCAATTTGAAAACCAAGGTGGAAAAGGCTGGAAGTAATGGTTGGTCAATTATATCATAGAAATGGCAGAAGAAGTTTAGACTGGCCTGCCAATTGGAATGCGTAAGCATCCAGAAAGCAAGCCAGAATTCCAGAGACATTGCCGACCATACAACTTGATATGGAGCCTGGAAATAGGATACCACAAAGTGGTGGCGGAATGTCAGGGTTATGAGTATCCCAATGGCAAACCACACTGAATAGACTTCAGATCCAGGGGTTCTGGTAACAGGGGTGGAAACTACTGGAATAGTTTCTGCGTGATTCTTAGTTGTGGAAACCATTTCATTGGGAGTAGAAGAGTGACAAATTTTCTCTTGTAGCTGGTGAACATAGGGCCATAAAATACCCGTATATTGCTGCCAGAAGGTCATGAGAACCGGGTTGTAGAGCCAAAAATTTTGGACTTGTTGAGCCCAATTGGCGATAGAGGGAATCATGATAACCGAGAATTGGTAAGGCCCACCCAGAGTGCGGAGTGGCAGACCACCAGGTAAACACCATATGGAATGTGGTCAAAAGGAAGGGAGATAAAAATTTGGGGCTTTAATAAAATTTTATCTGGGAAATAAATTAAGAAAATTGACCAACAATTTTTCTCAGTGCCATGCAACTGATTATATAGTGGTCAGTTGGGTAGTGACAATGATGTGGGCAGGATCCACAAATCTGGCCTAACCAGCGAATTGGATGGTTTTGGGGGGGTTTATTCTTTGGGAACTGACATTGCAAAATTTGGCGGTGGGCTGAGACTCTGTCAGTTTGACCTCAAACGTCTGAACCAGGGGTCAATTACGTTTCCAACAGTTAGCATGACTGCATTTGGCCTGACGAGTGATGGGAATCCCCCAAGGCCATCTTATATAGGGATGGGACCATTTGGTTGGGAACAGGTTCAGGATGGCCAACCTGCCTGCGCTCAGTCATTTAATCATTCATTCGGTTGATAGTAGCTCATCAGGCGCAACGCCCAAATTACTATCAGATGGCTTCAAACTCTCATCAATGTCACCTGATATTTGTTTTACTAATTTTAGGATTGAATTGGAACCATCAGGCGATCTGCCTGATATCTCATTCTTCATAATTTTACAACCATTCGAATTTCAGCCATCAGCCAATTGCCGCCTAAATTAGATCCAACCAATTTCAGTTCAATAATCTTGGCACAGATTTCACTAATTCCCTGCAACAGTTCTGCTGAGGTGAGTGAGGGAATTGGGGGTGGGATCTGAAGCGGACAGGCTATCACCTATCGCTCATCAACTACATGGGCGAGGTTACCCTGGGTGATGAGGGGTACCGCCATCCTCTTTGGTGTTTTCTTATTTGGGAACAGAAAGATAGCTTGATCAAGAGCCAAAGGACACTCCCTGAGACTTACACTGATTTAATTATATATTGATAAATAGCAAAGCACTGGCAACTCTGGGAGTTAAATCTAGAATAATATTTTTGCCATTATCTATTGATTACACTGAGTTAAGAATGTAGGTCACTTGGGTGCAACAGTAGGCGGAGTGCTAAGTAGGCAATTCTCCCCAAATATGTCTAGTTATGAATTCAGCGTTATTAGTCACCTGATGCTGTGTAGATTAAGGTAACAACAATTATGGGCCTTAATACAATGAATTTTAATCAATAACATACCAATAAAAATATAGGATAACATTATTAAACTAAATAGATGAATTAGAGGATTAAGGTTATGCTTTCACACTTTTCAAGGAAAAGCCCAACAAAGCATCAGCAGCATTAATTGAGTTGACATCCAAAATGCTATCTTGCCCTTGATAATATTGTAAATGTTTGCATGACATGGGGCTTGAATAATATAATGCCAAGAGGTATGATAACATGGACCACATCCAACTTTAGGGTGGCACCAGATGTGACCAAAAGCTTTTTTTTGTTAAAAATGTCAAACGTAAGAATTTTTTTCTATCTGATGTGCTAATGAAATTTCACTTTCCTGAGGAAACAGAGTAGTTACATCGAGCACTTTATCAGCTATTACTTGAGGGAAGGCCAGTGGCAATGTGCTCTACTCTTCCTTTTTAAAATTGACTAATGAGTGGAAGTTTATGGGTTTTTTAATTTACTATGAATTTAACATGGGTTAGAGGAAGTAGAACAACTATTTTTTACCTTGCCTCATCTTCCTAATTCATAAGTATCTTGGGTTACCACATAAAACATGGGAACCATGACAATAGCAGGTCATTGACTTTCAGAGTGCCCTAGCTTTTTGCATACATGACAATATATTGAATATAATGTTTGTTGGAGAAAGTGCTGTAGGCCTTGGAGATAATACTCTTTTAGAAAATGGGCCTGTTGATTATTTCGCATAACTTATAGTAATTTGGGTTGGGCGCCTCAAATGTGATGGCACTTTGGATTATATTTACCACTTGTGTACTAATATGTTCATCACTAAGCACCAGTAACTATGAATGGTACTATTCCATGTAAGGCTTTCAGGTGTAGTAAAGATAGATTTGGGCGTCTTAGTTGTTTAAGCCTTTGTTCAAAATAAAACTTGAGCATAAGGGTAAAAATGCTCAGCAAAGGCTGTGACTGGCTCATCCTTAGCAAAGGGGAAATTTTGTAATAGTAACTTTTACATAGTCATCCATTCCAATCCGCATAACTCCTACATGATGTGTCTTTGGAATGCCGGTAAGTCAAGTCAACATAACGAAATTTTGGCACTATCAGCTCCTGGCTTTCAAAGTCATTTAAATTCTTCAAAGCTGCCAGACTAATGGTCTTAGGGACACCCCATGCTAAGTTTGTACAGGGCAATAAACTTTTGTACATTCTCATTTTTATCAAACTTGGGCAAGTTTATTAGCTTAGAATGAAATTGACAATAATATGTGCAGGGCTGTAAAACCCAAAAATATTCCAATTGATCTTCTGTCTCTTCAAACAAGGAGCAGGAACAAAGATAATTTGAGCTACCAGAACGGCATAAGTTTAGGCCTTTCAATTCAGGCGAGCAGAAAGTTGCCAAGATAGCATGAATTATGATGTTAATTTATCATTGGTTGGGATCACCAGAATATATGCGGGGCCTGAAATACTTAAAGTTGGTAAGGAGGTAAGGACTATAGGAAGATGGTTTACAAACAGCACCTCATTGTCATTGGCTTGAATGCCAATAAATTTTTATCTCATGAATCAACAATTATATATGTGGTTTTATCTTAGGCAGGACCTTGTATACCATCCCAGGATCAGCCTTAAACTCCTGGAAGAATCAGTTCATCAGGCTAATGAAATGGCGGCACTCTGCCATGTACCTTTGCTCAACCATCTCCAGTTTCCAATTGGAAGTCAAGAGGTGAGCCATTAGCTCTTTTATTTCCTGCCCTTGAGAGTGGAATAGGGAATGCATGGATTTAATTTGCTTGTAGAAGTTGATATCTAAATAAACATCTTTTTTAAGTTCTATAATCTGGAAAGTCAACGATGATGGTAAATGCTGGATTTCACTAATTTGATATTTTAGCAATCATGTGTCATCAAAGTCTTGTAAAGTCAGCCACCATAACCATAGATTTCAGCGTCAAGTTAAACAATAGATTGGTCATAGTATTCTGGATTTGGGGTCAGCCGCTTCAACATCAATATACTCTCTCTTATCGTGGCAACAACTTTTTGGTTGATTTATTATACTAACATTGTTGTACAAGGATGCATAAAGTGCCCTTTTAGTGAGCACAAATTGTTGCAATGGGATCCTTGGAGTCATATATCAATTGCAAAATCCAGTTCACACTTACTAAAAGGATATTCTCTATGAAGAAAAATTCATTAAAACACAAAACAAATCTCTTTATATCACAATATGTTTTATTATATACAGTAATAGTACACAATGTAGTTTCTAAGTACTCAGAGTGGCAGAGGGGCTCATGGAATATTGTTAGGGTGGTCATGTAGTAGGATTTGAAAAAGTACTTAACAGAACAAAATAATCTTCAGATTAAATCCTTTTGTTATATGGTCATCAAGGTATGAGATTCCTTTTGGTGCCAGACATTTGGTAGCTTAATTGCCGTTATAAATATGAAATCATTTGCTTAAATGTTCATTAGACAGGTAGACTATTGCTTTAGCCTATGGATTTGCTCTTTAATAGCAATTGCCCTATTACAATT
Organism: Massospora cicadina; assembly: GCA_022478985.1. NCBI lineage: Eukaryota > Fungi > Entomophthoromycota > Entomophthoromycetes > Entomophthorales > Entomophthoraceae > Massospora > Massospora cicadina. Next base: position 70,066 of record JAKSZP010009665.1, read on the forward strand.
AAGCACTGGCGATTGGCTGTGGATAATCAACAATTAGTAAAATGCATTTGCGCTGGCGTTGACTTAATATAGATAATAAGAAGCAATTTAACTGAGTTTGCATGGCTCCAGAGCCAAGGTAACTCAATGTAAATTAGTGATTTGAGTTTTTCGCCAGCGGGGCAAAAAGGGATAAATTTTAAAGTTGGTAACTTTAATTGGCACTAGTCTCAATAAAAATTATGGTCAAAATTTAGCCAGCAAAGCGGTCCACCAAAGTTAATAGTAAGTTAATACTACATTTTGATGTCATTGTAGTTACAAAATCAATTGTAGTTTCATTTAATTATTAGTTAGATATAAATTAAGTACAAATATTATTTGTTCATATGGTTGGTCAGACCAGTTTATAACAGGTCTTCTCAAACAACAAGCCTCACAACACAATGATTGTAAGGGAATTAGGGGTCTCCAGAACAAAAATCTAAATAGAAATATAAAGTAAATAATAGATAAGCACATTATACAAGAAAGAGGAAACCCTAAAAACTAGGGCGAGTAAGTTAAGACTAGATATTAGCACTTGAGTTAGGAATCTGTTAAAATCTGTTACTCATCAGGTGGTCCAAAAAAGCTTATAAAATTAACTTTGAATCAAGATAATCCCAAATAGCATGTCCATTGACTGCATCCACTGTCAAGATTGAGGGGGCAGAAAAATTTAAATAGAATGGTGTTGCAATTGGTTGAACAACATTTAAATATTTACTTGTTTAATTAAGATTATATTTAGTATTAAACTAAAGTTTTAAGTACCTTGGCTATACGCCAACTTTATGTTATAGGATTAAACTACTATAATATTTTATTGGAATGCATCGCTTATTGAAACAAGTAAAGTATGTTACATTTGTTCCCCTTTTACACCATCAGTGCCAATCCTAAATTATTTTTATTTATATTTTACTTTGCCTTGGGCATTTAAATTTGAAATTTCCCTTTCTTTATTATTACTATATCTAACTTTTCCCTGCACCAGAATAAAACTACCACAAATATGTTAATGATAACTAATTGGCAAATAAAAAATATCTTGTCTGTAATTGCTATGATAATCATGTAAATACCCCAAGCCTTAGGCATTCAAAACCGTGATATAGATCATATATTATGCAGCTATTATTCTCAATTGCAGCTTAGTTGCACCAATGAGAATTCTAGGAATGAGAAAGCATATCTAGAAGGAGTTGCCTCCAAACTATTAGGAAGGGGCTTTTTCTTTTATAGCAATATAATTTTGAACTACAAAGAACAAGAACTGGCCACCTGAGAGTCACCATAGATATTCAATGTTACAGTGCGCTTGTTTTATCTAAAGAAAACCCTTTAGCAACTACTTTGGGATTCATTTGTTGTTTTTATAAGACATTTTTATCTATACAGATTTCCTGTTTTATGTGCACCATTAAATAAGAAAATTGTAGTCAAAGCCTAAGTGACAATTACATCATGTGGTGCTTACTGCATGGGGCTGTTTTGCAGCCCTGTTCACATACTTTTAAAATATGGATCATGAGATGAGGGGACTTAGTGTATTCCCCCAATGTACTCTATCATGAGATTAGTCCTTGAAAAATATAAGCCTAAGGACTGTTGATTAATGTTTTGAGTTCTAGCAGTTGGAGCTGAACTCAGAAACTTAGGTAGGCTATGAACAACCATGAGGTGGACTACCACCAGCTGACTGCTCTGTTTAGCCAAATCCATCAGGATCCTCAAGATGGCTCTTGTAAATCTAGTCAAGCTGATATGGATGGTTGGGCCTTGGAGAAATGGGGTTTTCAGATATTGTCACCAATGCACCCAAAACTGATAGCAATGTGGTGCTAATGGTGGATGATTTTCCTAAAGTTTTTATTGTAACCTCCCCTCCTAATGGTTCTAGTCTTACCAATACAACAGAAACACAGCCCAAGCGGTAACCTCAGTAATTGTTTAGATTGATTCTAGTGATGGATTTATAACCATTAGATAAAGAAAAGGCTGCTGATGCAATTTAAATTTACCTCAGCATATTTTAAAATCCTACGATATTCCATTCTACACTGGACAAAATTGTACTGTTAAACTAGTCCACCAAGCCTTCGTTGGAACAAATATTACTTTACAATTTCCTAACAGCTTTTATGGTAAACTCCTTACTCTACTCTGGGTATCCAAAACAGATCACATTGCTACAACTAGTACAGTATACCCTAATCAGAATGAAGCTAAGGTGTCCTTGGAAAACACCTACTCTTACCCTATCCATATAAGAAGTCATTAAATCATTGCCTTTCTTATGTGATGCCAATTTCTAAGAAAAGAACTAGTGATAATTTTGAGCCTTTCAATTTTGGGGGTACCCTGCACAAATGTGGTAAAATTACCCATCACCAAAAACCCCTTGCAGCTCAATTCCACAGCCTTGTTTTACAAGTGATGACCCCAAATACCAGGGTAAAGTAAAAAAGGGTTGACAAGTTCTAGCCTTAGGACCCTGGTTTTTCAATAAGCAAATCTATTTCCACTTTTTTTTGTTCTCCAATGTTAGGTCAAGTGGAGGAATA
>JAKSZP010009666.1:0-72496 GCA_022478985.1 Massospora cicadina
TATATTCTCACTATTTAAGCCATCACTGATTTTCTAATAAAGTTTAAGTTTTTATTGCTTCAAATTAACTTACTTCTGATTTATCAGTCTATTCCAAATCCAGTGTATTTCCCATATAAGCTGATTAGATCCTAAACTGGCCTAATCAGCATACCAGATCTGAATGCCTTAAAATACTGCTAATAATGGTGCTCATAGCACCAACCGTCATGAAGTTTCCCCTAATTTGGAAACCTCATGACAGTATTTAGAGCTCTGAAAATTTGGCTATATGTGGACAGAAGGGGATCCGTGTGCACCTCAAAGCCAGATTTTTAATTTTTATAGTGAAATAAAAAGTTTTATATGTAACAAGTTAAATTTTATATGTTTTTAATGGAAATCAGTATATTGTTACGGCTGAGAAGGTTGATATTCGGTTGATTCGATAGTTTAAATGGTTTTGTCGAGCGGTTGGTGGTTTAGGGTTAATTGAGCTTAACGGTTTTAATAAAGAAGTTAGTGATTGGTTGATTCGATAAGTTAGTTGGTTTTGGTAAGTGGTTGGTGATTTTAGTTGTTTCGATACATTTAGTTTTGGTTTACGAAGCAGTTGGTGATTGGCTGATTTGGTATCTGATGGTTTTAGCTAAGTGGTTTAGTGGTTTAGTTAATTCGATAGGTTTAATTAGATATGGCTGAATGGTTGGTAATTATATTGATTCAGTATAATTTGATTACTTAATTTTTATCGATAACCGTCTACAAATATAAAAAATATAAGATTATCAGATAAACTTTAAGCCCACAAACAAATCTGCGTTAAACTGGGTATCAACAAGAATTAGCCTAAAATATAATTTACAAAAGTAACAGTCTGTTAATTTCTTTATATAGATGCATTATCTCGAGCAAATAACCAAAAATTACCAAACTTGGCACAAGTATTCTATAAAGTTTGGGAGCGGAATGCTAATATGTAATTATTTAATATAATCATATAAATTTAAATGTCAGTTCTATATAAGATCTAGAACATATATTTCTAATGGTTATTATATAGCAATTTGGCTGGGTATTACATATTCATTTAATTCAGTTATTTTCATAGATTTTGATAAGTGGTTGGTAGTTTTTGGCTGTTTTGTAAGTTCAATAATTGGTTTTTGCTGAGTGATGGTTTATTTTTTGGTTGATTCGATAGGCTCAATAGTTTCAGGTAAGTGATTGATGGTTTAATTTAATTTGGCAGGCTTAATTGATTTTAGCTAAGTGGTTGGAAGTTGGAATTTTTGTAGATTTAATGGTTTCTGAACTTATTGATGGATATCTACCAATATAAAAACTAAATAATTTAGAATCATCTGGTAATTTATAAACACCATAGCAAAGCACGGGTATTCTGCTACATAATATAAAATCTAAACTAATCATTTCAAATCATCTTAATTTCTATAGACACCGTAGCAAAGCACGGGTAAATCAGCTTGTCATATATAATTAGAATTCTACGTTCCAAAACGGCAGTTTTGTATTTAATTTATAGTTGCATTCAAAATGCTAACAAGATGCTATGCTAAAAATCAATGTTGCTTCTCAAAGAAACTTTTTACAAGCAAATCACATAGATAAAGTAAGAAAAGCAAATGACCTTAATGTCACAAAATTTATTATAGTACTTCAAACATTGATTATATTGTATGTTCTAAAACCAATAATAGCACTGCTAGTTACCATTCTGAAGGAATATTAGTTCTTTTATACCTAAATAAATAAATCCTAACTTATGTTACAATAGACCTATATGTGTAGTTTTTGATAATCTAGTTTTAAATTTGATGAACTCAACATTAACTATAAACCAAATTTCCAATCATAGCTAAAAAAGTTTAGTCTTTATCTTAAAATATTTATCCCCTTGATATAATAGAACACATTGCTAACCTAAATGTTAAGTATCTATCTAAACTTTTCTGTCAGATATCTAATATACCAATGAAAACTTATCTTCTATTAAAGATATTACAATACCCATAATAGCATCCATAGTATGCATAGCTTTGCCACACAAATTATTCTTTAGTAGGATCTGTGGGGGATAGGTGTGAAAAATAGTCAACAAATATCAGCCCTATACCAACCACTAAACTGAGTGCAGGCATTAGTCTTGACCATACTTCTTGCAATGAGGGGAGGCTGGTTAGGTTTATGGGGTGGCTGATTGACTATTTAGAGTATGGGATAGCATCAAAGCCAGGATTTTTCTGGAATTGAACTTAATAGTGAGGAGCAGCAACTATATCATTGTTTTTGGTTCTACTGGATTTTTTAATATTTTATTCTTATAGATTACTTTTTTGCAACTTTATTTTGATTCCATTTTTTTAAATTATATGATTATATGTTCATCCTGGGGCAATTAGTCATATACATGGTTTCTCAAACTAATGGTGGTTGTGATATTTCCCATGGGTAGTTTCCTGGATATCTCTGCTGAGAGATACTAATGCATAAAACCCCAGAGAGACAGCCACTGCCATTACTGAGATCAATGAGTGTGGCCCTCCATAGGTTGTAGTAGTTTCTTCAGAGAAAGCAGAGTCTTTTATAATTTATAAAATTGTTAATAAAACACATTCACTGACTAACTGACTGATGTACTGACTGACATCTGAAACCTTCAAGTCTGATAGGTTCAATCTACTTGGGTGAGTGGGTAAGAATTGGCAAATATTATCAAATCTGAAACATTTGAGTCTGATAGGTCCAATCTATTTTGGTGAGTGAGTGAGAATTGGAAAAAGTTAGCTAATTATTCACCAAATTGCTCACCTAAAACTAATTGAGTCTGATATGTTCAATCAATTTGGGTGAGTGGGTGAGAATTGGCTTTATAATCAAATTATTCACCAAATTGCTCACCTGGAACTAAACAAAAATCAGTGTTAGTTTTAAGTAGATAAAAGAGGATAATCAGCTCACCACCAGCCATAAAGGCAACAGTGAATCTGTTAGTCCAAGTGGCTTGAGAGTAGTGCTGGCGCAGCCTATAGTCTGTCAATGTGAGCTTATCATCTGATAAATTTTAAATACTGTAGCAAAGCATGAGCATCTGGATATTAGATTTATATAATTTAAAAACCTATCTAATTTGGTTCACCTATTTAATAAAATACTTTTAACAAGTTAAGTAGAAGTTGATTTAGTAGTTTGGAAGATATGTCACATATATAATGATTTTAGATATAGAAAGATGTTTTAAGTAGCAGTTTGGTATTTTTTGATTGATTTGATAGTTTTACTTTGGTTGGCCAAGTGGTTAATGGCTTTTGGTCAAATCAATAAGACATAGTTTTGTTTTGAGGGGTGATTATTTATTAGTTAATTTTATAAGTTCAGTTAGGTTTAGCTGGGTGGTTGGTGATTTTTGATTGATTTAATTAAAACAAAAATTTTCCTGAGTGGTTATTGTTTATCTATAATATAAAATCTAAATTGATATAGCACTCTCTTTCCGCTCAGCATAACTTTATGAGCCAAATTACACAAATTTAAAAAAACAAATTGTATTCACCCATAGTAGTTTTGCTCTGATGTCCTCAGATTCTCCACTGGCTGCTCCAGCATGGGGCAGCAGTGAAACTCTCCCTGCCATTTTCCATCCGGCAGGAAAACGCGCTAGGACTGGTTCACCCAGTCATTACAAACCCATGGGCCAATTCATTCCGCCCAAGGACCTGGACGCCCACCTTGCTTGTACCCAAGTGGTACCACACTGCCCCCTAGTGCTCCCCCAGAGCAACATGCGCTATGGCCTAAGGGTCAAATATGAGAAACTATTCCCATACCACGACCAAGCCATTATTAAAATGGCACAGGTGGTGATGATACCAGCCAGATTTATCAATTTATGCCCCTACAAGGGTATTTTGACCTTGGCTTCACCCTGCAAAGCTGATGCTGCCACTGCAGCAACTGTGCCCCTGGTATTCCAGGGCACCCCTCTCCCCACAACTCAGACTTGGCTCCCAGCGGACACCACTTTGGTGGTCCAGTTTGCTGGCCTGCCCACCCACCCCCCTGAAGTGCTCCACCAGGAGCTGATGGCCAGTTTGGCAGCCTATGGCTCCAACCCCATCTTACAATTTGTGGCCCCAAATGGGGCCACATGACTTGCTGGGCCTTGAGCATATGCCACAATAAGCCCTAAATTTAGTAAAATTGTGGTGGCAATTCCGCTGCGCACCTTTATTCCCTCAGCGCCTGACCATCCATTTTGGGCCTGCATTGAGGGTGGGCGGATTACCTGTCCATCATTTTTAAGTTAGACCACTCAAAACGCAAGTGCCCCTACTCAACCACTTCAGATGGATCAGATGACTCATCCGCTGACCTCAATCTGATGCCCTCCCTGTACAAATTTCAGGTATGGGGCACAATCCTACCTCCTCCGCCCCCTAAGCCTGATGCTGCAGCTACACCTGCAGCCACCAATCAGCCTCCTCCCCACCCCAATGCCATAAATAATTCATCCAATCAAACATCAGATTGGATCCCAGTTTGATACCATGCTTCTGCAAATGAATCAAACAAACCTCAACCATACACTGATTCCCCAATCCAATTCAACCAAAACCCATGGGAATTAGTGGATGAAATCAACAAATCAGGTAACATCATTTAGGAACCATCTCTGCAAGTTGAGCAGCTCTGTAAAGCAGAATGGAATGCAAAATTCCCACCTTGAAATATGTCCCACAACCTAATGCCAAACCATTCTACAGCGACAACCAGCTTGCAGTAGAAACAGCTGCCACACCAGATTGCCATCCGCTCCGCAAAGCTGCCACCAAATCTGTGGCTGCACTTGCAGGAGGAATTCCACCTCCTGTTATCCCCAAAGATCTTACTACACAAAGCAAGATCAATATGAAAACTTTACACAAAAACGTCACTGAAGCCATCCAGAATTTGGTAACAGTAGCATGGAATCTGAAAGCAAAAATAACCTGAACCAACATTGCCATGTTCATTAAACTCCCAGACGCCCACCTCAAAGCTGAAGACGCTTTAGCCAAATACATTGTTGGCATTATAATGGCTGGCAACTATTTTGGAAGTTCCAGTCATCAAGGATATTGAACCCCATACCACCAATGCCCCCACACCCTTACTATCTGCCTTAACATGCACCCTACTCTGGGATGAGATGGATGCAGCTGAAGACAAGCCCCTGATCCCCCTTTTCCACCCACCATAGAGGGATAGCAGTATTCTCTGCCCACCTGGTTGGATATTTTGTTAGGTATGATTCAATTGGTCCATCCATTTTGGGCGTTTTGTTTAAATTGTTATTTTTTATTATGCTTTTTAGTTTTAGTTTGGTAATGTCCATCCCCTGGTCAGCTTACCTTGGTTAAATAAAAAAATCTAAATTGATAATTTGAATATCTGAAACTCTATAGACACTGTAGTGAAGCACAGGTAATGAATGCTACTAAAATTTTTAAAAGTTTTTCAATAGCAGAATTTATTATCTAAAAACTTTCTTTCTGCTTGATCTCACTTTTGAGTGATTTTATAGTTAAAAGTTTAACTTACCACTGTCATCTGGCCATATCTGTTTTCCTATTAATGTCCACAGATCCACCGCTTGCTGCTCCAGTGTGGGGTAGTGGTGCTCCACTGCCTAGCATTTTCCACCCTGAGGACAAACATGTTTGCATGGGGTCAAATAGCCTGTCACCCTCTACCAGCCATTTTGTTCCTCCATGGAACTTAGCTACACCTTGCACGCATCCACCCTTCTCACCTCTCATCCTCTCAACCTCCCTCAGTCCAATATTTTGTTTTACCTATGTGCCAACTATGGGCATTTATTACTGTATTCTGACTGTGACAGTTGAGGTCTATCCTCAGCATCACATTGCCCTGATCTTTGGTAAGACAGGGCAGGCTGTGTCTGGATGTATGGAGGAGGAGGGGGAGTTGGTCCTGGCAGGGACGCCTAAGGGGCAGGAGCTTGAAGGAGGCCAAGGAGCAAGATGGGCGTCCAAGTCGAGGAAAAACGAGAAAATAAGTAAAATGGGGAGTTTCGAGATTTGATTTGGATTCGAATCAAGAATGGAATGGAATGGGTGCTTGGAAGTTTCGCGGTTCATTTGGAATTCAAAATGGAACTGGTGCAGAACTGTTGAGGATTGGAACTGGCACAGAACCATTGAGTGAGGATTCCGCAATCCTGCTGTAAGGTTTACACCAAGCATCAGTCAGATTAGCACCATAAGCTTGTGTTATATTTTATATTAGCTTGTAGCATGTGTATATAGGGAAGGAACTGGGAGCTGGAGGCTTCTCAGTTCTGTTTTCTATCGACCTGGCCAATATTAAATAAAAAAGAACTTAAAATTCATATATTTATACTTTGAGTTTATTTTAAAAATATTGCCTAACTGCAGCCATGTTTGGCTTGAATCAACAAGAATTAGACTTGGAGAGTGAGCTTGGGAGAGCTATTGCCTCCTTTATACCTTGTCTTGGAGTCAAGGCATGTTGCTGGGGTTAAGTATACTTGCAACTGTCTTCCAGGGGTGCTTGTCCAGTCTTGTAGCGTGCGCACAAGGAGAGTAGTATCAGGAGCCCTGTCAGCCCTATGGTCTGTAACATGGATTCTGTTGCCCAACTCATTTGTGGCTCATTGGAAGGAGCTGGTGCGTTACACTGACAACACAATAATTGAGTTAGCCACCACTACCTTTTCACCAACTAAATCCATCAATTTCTGCCTATTTAAGGTCTATTTTGACATATGCTTCAGGATAAAAAAGAATTCTGCAGCAGCAGCTTTGTATCCTCTTATTTACAAAAACACCCCCATTCTTACTACTCATACTCACCTTTCTTCAGACAACACACTGGTAGTATCCTTTGTATCCCTCCCTTCCCACCTCCCACCTCAAATTTTATATAAACAATTGATGGCAGGGCTTTTGGCTTATGGGACTCACACATAGTATCATCTTCACTGTTCCCTTTGGTGCAGAGCATCTTGCTGCCCCTTGTGCCACTGCCACTATAATCCCATAACATCCTGTAATAGCCCAATAAATCCCCCCATGCTTGTATTGCAACAGCACCTGTTTATTTCTTTTGGGCTTATGTGGATAATGATTACCAAATTTGTACCCTCTGTTTTGGTTTTGACCAATCAAAAAACCTGCCACCAAGACATTTCCTCTGATGCTTCCTCTGAGCGCATTTAAGCAGATTCTGAATGGGGCATTTTGCTGGCTTTCTTTTACTCAACATTCTCATTTGATGAGTAGAATAGGTAATTGTCCCCTACCAATTCATCTGACCACATTAACCCACCCAAATTCAACCCCACCATTAAGAGTCAAGCTTGGACCACCATTTGCACCCAAGCAACCTATTTGAATACTATCCACCCGATTTCTACATCCACTATTCTTGTGAACCAGAATCCTAGGGACTTATTAGATGAGGTTGACAAATCAGGTAAAGCTATCATAAATAAAAAAATGGTGAACTTCTCAGCTAGATGAATTACAAACGGGCCAAATTTTATAATCCTATTTTTGAAAAAAAACCCTATCACCAAAATGATTCACTCCTAAACCCAATGCCATCCCCTATCAAATTGACCACCAGATCACCTTAGCAGCGGTGGTCTCATCCCATTGCCCAGACCTCTGCAAAGAAGTAGCTTAATAGTGGCTCAATTTTACAATGGGCTGACCACACTTGTCTTCCCCCTGATTTTCTGAAAACAGCACAGGACAAAATCACTAAATTGTATGATGATGCCAAAGATGTGGCCATACATGTTGCAAAACTAGCAGATTTTGACCCATATGCTAAAATTACCCAGCAAAATATTACCAATTTGGCCCAACTCCCTGATGCCCGCCTTCAAGCTGAACATCATATAGTAGAATTAATTGAATCTGTCTTCAAAGATAATCTTGAAGAGAAAATCCATTTTTCACCGCCATCCACTCCACCAAGCTGATTCACCAACACCATGGTTCTCCACTTTTTTCCATTTGTGTGACTGTAATGATTCTGTCTTGAACAATATGCCTTTAGAAGAGCTTCCCAACCTGTCATGGTTGGATGACTTAATAGTGGGAACTGATGCCAAATATAAGGCTGGGTGACAGGAGGCCCAGAAGGTGAAACTTCAGGCTCTTCCTGACCTGAAACACACCTTAGACCAACGCTGGGTGCAAGCAAAGCATGCACATGTTAGTACTAATGGGGTGAAAAACGCCCAGCCCCTTATCTCAGCCCAGGCACTGAAGTGAACAATCTACATAATGAACAAAGATGGTTTGATTTGGTTAATCTAGAGAATGAGGGTTCGAATACCATTCAAGTTACAAAATCTCAAGCTTGGGTAAAATACAGCTTCAATTGATCACTTGAGTGAAGGCACTTTCAGTATATTTTACAAAAATGGATGGAAGCGTTTGTTTATTGGAACGTCAAGGCTTGGGCACACTTCCGCAGAACCCTAATTTCCCTGACCCACTTTATATATGTTTTTTGTGACCATCATTCCTTGTTGGTCAACTTTCTTAAAAATAAATTTATCTGTTATTCTACATTTTACTTATGGTTCCCTGGGCGAACTTGGTGGCAGACCTCTTTGAGGAGGTCTCCAACTATGTGGGCCAATTCCTCCTATCACAATTTACTAAAATCCCAGGTGCTCTCTTGGGCCGCTCAGGTCCCCTCCAGATTGAGGCACCCAAGCCTACTGGCACCAAGTTACACCTGATTATGGACTCCCCTCTGGGGTCCTCTCAAGCAGTGCTGTTTCTTGCTTACCTGGTACTATATGCCACGCTCTACACCCTTGCCTTGGGTACCTTTTGCACAGGCACCATTTGAGGTGCCTTATCTCCCATTCTCTTAATGGCTAGTTCCCTAGCAGTGTAAGTTTACATCCCACATCACCTTGCTGGGAACAAGAGAGTTACAGACACTCTCTTGACATTAGTTGACCAACCCTTTTATTTTATGTGCATGAAAATTATCTGTGTGGGAATTTCATTATTTGTAAACTGGGTGCGCTGGCCATTTGTCACTGCCACAATGGTGCTCACCACAGTTTTCTCATTTGGTTTTTTTTTTGGTGCATCTCGGCATTATTCTTGCAACTACCAATTGGGAAGTGCCCACCTTTCTGCTTGTATCTGGTGGTCTCAGACCTTTTGTGATCCTGTTGTCACAATTTCCCACCTTTCTCCTGAGATCTACTCCAAAATTCAAAAGGCCTTGGCTACCCTTGAGCCAAAACCTTTCTTAGGAGATAACAACTTATCTGGTTCCCATCCACTTTATTGAGGAGTGTTTTTGTTGTATCAGCTGTCTCCAGAAGCGGCTGACTGGGTTTTTGCTGTATTCCGTGCACATCTACTCTTGTGGTGATCTGTGGAGGGCTTGGAGCGCATCTTGGTGCAACGTCATCCTGATGAAGCATCTTTCCAATCCTTTTAAAAGTTCTTTTTGTTGAGACAAGCGGGTCAACCAGTGAATTTATATTTGAATAATTTTGTGTAAAAGCCCAGGCTTTACACTTGCCTGACATTGTGAAAATGTCGTTTCTCCATTCTTCCATGGATTTTTTCATACAGAATTCCCTGATTTGGGTGTCGCCCCCTTCCAACTTCAATCTTCTGATTGAAGCCCTTTGGGGTATTTTCTCCACCCCAACCTGGAAGGGGCCACGTGATTTGGCCATAATGATTGCACCTGGCTCGGCCCCTATAAATATGGGAACCAAAAAGTTGAGCGCGCCCTTCACAACAAGGAAATTTTATTCTTCCAAACCTTTGAATTTCAAAGAATTTAAAGCTGAGCAGGGTTCTAGCCTCGAGTCTAGAATGAATGTGTCAGCCAATTCCGCCGCTATGATGTCACCCATGGTTGTCCCTATAAATACCGCATCTCTAAATAGTGAAATTGCCTAAAATCGTGAGGTGCTCCCCACTGCTTTCCTCCCCATCTTGGTGGAAATTGAGGATTTAGGTGGGTCCAGACCCAAATTCATCTAAAAATGGGACCCTGATAACATTTTATCTCCCCATTACATTTCTGAGGGGCATGTCGATGTATCAGTTTGGGGCCTGGGGGTGATGGCACTGAATAACGTAGCCAACTAAACCATCAGAGTTGGTATGGGTTTGTGGAAACCTGAAAACGCGTTTTATAAATGCGTGCGATTTTTCACAAAATGAGCTGTTTATAAGCTCATATGTCCTGGAGAGGACCCTATTCTGGTTTATCAGATTACCCCTGAGAACCCTCGTTTGACCCCTACCATGATCCAAGGCACTCAGGATGTGGAAAAGGAGCTTCATGTTAAATATAATCATAAATATGCCCCTGCAGAAGGTGGGGCAGGATATTTGGCCTCAGTAATAAGAGTGGCCCACTATCCCTCCCCCTTCTATGATTCCAAAACATACCCTGAGGGCTTGTTCAAGCCAGAGGAAGAATTTTCTGGTGAGATAGTGGCATTTTCTGCTTTGAATAAATCCCATTCTGGATACTTCTTGTTGACTGCTACCCTTACATCCTCTTTTAGAAAGTTCAGTACAACTATTTTAGTGGATATTGGTGCTTCAAATAATTTTATTGACCAAGACCTTGCTGATTACCTTGAGTTGAGTTACTCACCAGGTGGTATGGTTAGAGGTGGGGTTTCTCAGGGTATCCCCACACTGAAAATCATGAGGTTAGTTGACTTCTAAGTGGGCACCTATCTATTGTCCAACCAGTTTCAAGCTATCAGAAACCTCTTATTCCCCATTATTTTGGGTGTAGAGTGGTGGCGGAAGCTTGACGTCAGGACTAATTTGAAAGAAAACACTCTGAAATTGTCTTTGATAAACGGTCACCAGTTGATTGTTCCTTTGTTGGAGGATAATGCCCAGGGAAAATTACCCCATTGGCCCAATGTTCCCACTCCTTATCTTGCCCCTTTTCTGAAGCCCTCCATGGGACTTTCCCTACCTTCCTGTTTGGAGGAGTTGGCATTTTCTTTTGATGCAGCTTCAGCTAGTACACTACCAGATCATTCCAAGTTTGATTGTGAGTTTAAACTCACTGTGGATCTGGTGCATATTTCTTCCCCCATATACCCATTGACTGTTTGGGAGGAAGAGGCTTTAGATGTGTGGGTGAAGGAGCAGTTGGCCAAAGGTGCCATCTTTCAGAGTACCTCCCCTGTCTGCTCCTCACTTCTCTTTGTGGAGAAGGCTGATGGACTTTACACCCTTGTGTTAATTATGGAAATTTAAACAATGTGACTGTACCCGACCTTCATCCCATCCCTTTAGATTTCCAGATTGCACGTTATGTAGAAAAGGCAAAAGTTTTCTCCAAGTTGGATTGCCTCAATGCATTCAATCAAATCCAGATAAAGAAGGGCCAGGAGTGGTTAACCGCATTCTGCACCAGAAAAGAAATATCCAGTTCCAGGTCATGCCCTTTGGGCTTAAGAATGCCCCTGCCATCTTTTAACGCCGCATTGATGCTACGTTGGGGGAATTGTTGGGGGTATGCGCGGTTGCCTGCATGGATGATATCCTGGTGTTTTCCTCTGATCAGGAGTCACATGCAGTACACCTTTGACAAGTGGTGGAGATTGAGGGCTGCTCGCCTTACACTCAAGATTAGTAAATGTGAGTTCTTCAAGTCCCAGGTTACTTTTTTGGGCAACGTCGTTTTTGACCAAGGCCATATGATAACTCCAGACAAGGAGAAGGCTATTTGCAAGTGGCCCACCCCCACCTCAAACAAAAAATTGAGGAGCTTTTTGGGGATGTGTATGTTCCTCAATAAGTTCACGCCCAATTTCTCTGAGGTGGCAGCACCCTTATATAAGGCCAGTGGAGCCAAGGTGCTTCAATGGTCCTCCATTTTAGAGGATGCTTTTCAAGCGGTTAAGTGCACCCTGTTATCAACATCCATCCTTCGCCATGTTGACCCTGCCAAGGAGTTCATTGTGTCCTCGGATGCTTCCAACTTTGCCATTGTGGCTGCCCTGTTACAGGTGGGTGAAGATGGGTCTGAGCATCCAGTGGGCTATTTTTCCAGGAAAATGTCTCTGCATGAGTTAAAGTATGCCGTATATGACAAGGAGTTATTAGCAGTGGTGGAGGCGCTGATTTATTGGCGTCACTACTTACATGACTCTTCTCAACTATTCTGGGTATGCACAGACCATCGAGCCTTGTTATACTACTGCGCTCCTCATGTCCTGACACCATGTTGGACCCGTTGGCATGAGACCCTTGCCCTATTTACATTTTCCTATGAGTTCAAGGGCAAGGAGAATGGTTTGGCGGATGCTTTAAGCCGCAACCCTGCTTTGGCTCCCAATCCAAAGGAGATAGAAATTCACAACACTCAGTTGATGATTCCACTGAGTATAATTCTGCCTCAACTTCCTGATTCCATGGTACATACGCTAGCGCTCGCACCCCTGGAGAATGCAGCAGAATATAGTATGTTCAGAAAGGCAGTTCTTTCTCAGCCGTTATCAGCTGAATATACTATTGTTCTCGCTAAAAGCGCCCTGAATCAGGAGGACTTATTCAGGGGTTATTATGTGAAGGATGAGATGGTATGGTTACAAGAGCGCCTATGGGTTCCTGCTGGACCACCGCGCCTGGAGATCACCTGGGACCATCATGATGGAATCACCGTTGGTCATCCTGGGAAAGCAAAGACATTGGGGTTGATATGACGCACTTAAAATTGGAAGGGCTTGCCTGATCAGGTGGGGCGGTACTGTAAAGAGTGCCTGATCTGCAACCTTTAGCAGGGTTGCTGGTACCAGTCCAAAAGGCTGAAGGCCCTGGACTTCCCTATCAGTGGATTTCATTGTGGAGTTACCCGTTTCAGATGGGTATGATGCCATCATGGTGGTTGTGGACCGCTTTATGAAGTTTGCCCACTTTATTCCTTGCAGAACAACCATAACTGCTGCTGAAATGGCCAGGCTCTTTGTCACCCATGTATTTGCGCTTCATGGGGTTCCTCAAGAAATCATTAGTGACTGGGGACCCCAGTTCACCTCCATCTTTTGGGAAGAGTTGTGTAAAACTCTTCAGATTTGTCCCTGCCATTTGACTGCCTATCACCCCAAATCAGATGGGCAGACTGAGCAAGTGAACCAGTGCCTGGAACAATTTCTGCGTTGTTACACCACCACAGACCATTAATATTGGGTTCCTCACCTTACCATGGCCCAGTTTAGTTACAACAACACTTTGCATTCATTGATTGGTTGTTCACCCTTTTTTGCCAACCATGGCTTTAAACCTGCTTTTAACATGGAGCCTAGCTGTGGCTCCAAAGTGGAAGCGGGGGTGGACATTGTTAAAACCCTCAAGAAGGTCCATCAGGGGGTGGCCACAAGTTTGGAGGCAGCTATGTTAGTTTATAAGGAGAATGCTGATGGAAAGCGCCAAGTGGGTCCAGCGTACAAGGAAGGAGATATCGTGATGCTGGATGCTCACAACATCCCTATCAAGAAGCCATGCAAAAAGCTGGATCCAAAGAGGATTGGTCCTTACCATTTAGTTAGAAAGGTGGGTCATGCCTCATACCAGTTGGATCTTCCCTCTGCGTTCCAAATCTTCTCCAATTTTCATGAGAGCAAGTTGACATTATTTGAGAGCCCCCCACCTGCAACTCCTGAGGCTTATCTTGTAGATGGGCGCCAGAATGGGAAGTGGAGGAAATAGTAGCCTCCCGCTGGGTTAAGTGACATCATGAGTACCTGGTATCCTGAAAGGGGTTTGACGCAGCTGAGAACAGTTGGGTGCCGGCATGAGAGTTGTGTATATGCCCAAGACCTGATTGAATCATTCCATAATCATTTCCCTGAGGCTGCAGGATCTAAGCCTAAGCCAGCCGTTGCAGCTATGAAGTTGCCACCAGCACATAAGAACTTCTCCTTAGTGAGCGCTTCTGGAGGGGAGTGGAGCCCAAGAAGAAGGAGAGGGTAATTTCATGATTGGATGACTTAATAGTGGGAACTGATGCCAAAGATAAGGCTGGGCGACAGGAGGCCCAGAAGTTGAAACTTCAGGCTCTTCCTGACCTGAAACACACCTTAGCATACGCTGGGTGCAAGTAAAGCATGCCCATATTGGTACTAATGGGGTGCAAAACGCCCAGCCCCTTATCTTGGCCCAGGCACTGAAGCAAATGATCTACATAATGATTGAAGATGGTTCAATTTGGTTAATTGGAGAACGAGGGTTTGAATCCCATTTGAGTCACAAAATCTCAAGCTTGGGTAAAGTACAGCTTCAATTGATCACTTGAGTGAAGGCACTTTTGGTGTATTTTACAAAAATGGATGAAAGCATTTGTTTATTGGAACGTCAAGGCTTGGGCACACTTTTGCAGAACCCTAATTTCCCTGATCCACTTATATATATGTTTTTTGTGACCAACATTCCTTGTTGGTCAACTTTCTTAAAAAATAAATTTATCTGTTATTCTACATTTTACTTATGGTTCCCTGGGCGAACTTGGTGGCAGACCTCTTTGAGGAGGTCTCCAACTATGTGGGCCAATTTCTCCTATCACAATTTACTAAAATCCCAGGTGCTCTCTTGGGCCGCTCAGGTCCCCTCCAGATTGAGGCACCCAAGCCTACTGGCACCAAGTTACACTTGATTATGGACTCCCCTCTGGGGTCCTCTCAAGCAGTGCTGTTTCTCGCTTACCTGGTACTATATGCCACGCTCTACACCCTTGCCTTGGGTACCTTTTGCACAGGCACCATTTGAGGTGCCTTGTTTCCCATTCTATTAATGGCTAGTTCCCTAGCAGTGTGGGTTTGCATCCCACATCACCTTGCTGGGAACAAGAGAGTTACAGACACTCTCTTTTACACAACCCCACCTCACCCTCTTCCATGATAGGTTAGCAGTATTCCACTCCCCACCTGCTTAGAGTTTTTTTTTGTTTTTTTATGTTTGTTTGTTTGGTTTTTTTGCTCAATGAGTATTGGTAATGTCCATCCCCTGGTCAGCATACCTTAATAAATTTAATAGAATTTATTATCTATCAAAGGATATAACAAAATAGCTTACCACTCTACTATCAGCAGAGTGCTGGGTTTTTATACTTTAAAGGGAAGTGAGGAGGGGGGCTGGAGAACATTTGTGACATCTGGATGAGTGCATGTTCTTAAAAACGCTGATAATTTTGCACAAGGTAATATCTTAGAAGTTGTGGGTAGGGTCTTCTGCGGTTCAATGTAGCAATCTTTTTGTTAGTATGTACTGGTGGTGGCATCCTAGCTTCATCTTAGAATTTAAGCATCCATGTAAAGATTAAATCAGGCACTCAGGGATTTTCTCTGGATCAAACATGATATTTATGCCCCTTTCAGGACTTTTATTTTGATCTGCAAATTTTCATGTAGATTGATTTACACACACTTTTGATTTTTTCTTAATATACTTTGATGGAATCAAAAAATATTGGGATTGGAATCTTTTGCCAGTTTGAGGTAAGTTTAAACTTACTTTTAGAAAGCAAACACCCATAATTTGTCTAGGGTATGTCCTAAGTATGTTATCTTCACTAGTGGTAATGTATGGGGACCCTTACCTTTCCTTGATCAAAAAGGGTATACTGCCCAATCCAATTTAATGACCATAGTGGAACTCTTACAATTTCATAATTATCAGGAGAGTTGCTGTAACTCCTCAAAATACTGAAAGGTGATATGGGATCCAATATCAAATTAGCAAGTAACTTGATACTAATGCCAATTTATAAAAATGCAAAATGGGATAGAATTTAACTTAATTATCAAAAAATCTGCTATGAGAGAAAAAGCCATTAAGTTAAGGATAAAAGCTGTTAGTATAAGTATGTGTCAAGAGAAAACTGGCCTGTGAATGAGGGTGCTTTAACAGCAATAACAACAGGGCATACTGTTGAGCTGCGCCTTACTAGAGCTTGTTGGGTGAAAGGAAAAGGTTTCTTGTCATTATGGAGTGGCTGTCCTTAGTAGTTAGGGTTGAAATAAAACTTAGGAGTTTACCTTTCATTTAGCACAATATTTGAGACTCTTGGGGTAGCTTCAACTTTGTAAAACCAGAAGCTGCGACTTTTGATACGATTTTAATAGAGATACTAGAAAAATAAGACTGTTTAAGGGAATATTTTTTATTTGGAAATGATATAAAACAATAGCTCAACACCCTACCATGGGCTGGGTGCTGAGCTTATATGGGCAGGCTTATGGGAGGGGAGTCTTGGGTCAACTTTAGTAGACTAATTGAAAATCATTAGTCTTGAAGGGCTAACTTGGGGATTTGATCTGCCCATTTCAATAATGGGTATCAGTTGTAATTGATTGGCTGGTGTTTTGCTTTTACTCAAACTTAACTGGATCAAATCCCATTGCTTAAATTTTACACTCAAGGTGAACCTAGATAGGAGTTGTACTGTAAATAATTTGCACCTGAGGATACCACAGGTATCAACATCTTTTCAAATCAGGGCGCCCCTGTATGGGCCGTTTGTTTGGTAAGGGATTTAACCCATGCAACAGCCATACTAAGGGATGCTCTAAAATCAATATAAAGCTGGTTATTTTCCTGCAAATAGTGTTCTGCTGATTATTAAATGATAGTTAGAGTAGCTCAAAGAGTTGTAATAGGAGTTGAAGGGTGCAAACAAGGTGGGACAGCTGCTGAACATCTCTCATTTAAAGTATGTAATATATCATTATATGGGCAAGGGGGAGAGCCAAATGATTGACCCCCTTTTTAGTTTGAAAAAAATGCTGGGTTCTATCCCGATTAATAGATGGGTTCTATAGCCTTACACCCTTTTCTGTAAGAATAGGATCCACAGTCCCCTCTGGGCCTGAAACAAAGTGTAGTTATGGAGAACTGGTAGCTTGAGGGCTGGAATAGTGGGTGGCGTGGGTGAGGAAGGAGCGGGAGATTTTTAGATTTTCCATGTGGAATCTAGCTATCAACTCCTGGCAGTTGGCACAACCTTTAAAAGGTACCCAACTGTTCTCATAAGTGGGGTACCCTTTTCAGGACATTAAGCAGGTATCCTGCGCTTTACCCTTTGGGAGTCCAAGATTCTTTCCACTTCAGACTTGAAAGCCCTTTCTACCATGATATGCTCAATCTCCATTGTTCCTGCCTTTGAAAGGATAAGGATGATGCATGAAAGCAGGAGTGTTTTTCTAGTGTGAGGGCAGTTCCACATTGAGAGCCTGTTATTCAAAAACTTTAGAAATTGGAAAGGTTCCAGGAGCTAGATAAGGTTAACTGGGGCCTCTTTCTGGCGCAACTGTAAAAAGCCCATGGAACTATGGGCGAGTAGTGACACCAAACCTAGAGAGGCACATTGGTTGGGTCCTGTAGTGGCTTAAAAGAGGTTTGGGATGGTAGTAATGAATGTGATGGCAAGTTCTCATGTGCCTACCATTACCAGAAGGAGAATACAGGCAAGAAGGGGGAGTATGAGTCATCATAGTTCCTGTCAAACAGCTTCCCCACAAGCTGGTGTTGAACAAGTGCGACCCCAGGACAAGGGAGAAGCAATCCTGGTTAGATGTGATTCATTGCACGTGCATACATTATATGCCACAGTTTACTGAGTTGGCCTGAAGCTTGGCTATCTGCCAGTTCAGTCAGCATGAGCTGGCTCATGGCAAAAGCAATAATACAAGAAAGTTGCATTTGATCTGAAAGGTCTCAATGACTTCCTGGACAAAAAGGTATTGGAGAGCACAACTCCACTAAAAAGAAGATGAAAAGGGGGAAGGGATTCAACTTTAAACCCTTGGGGGCTTTAAACCAGGGGTCATAAGGTCTTGTATCCTGAAAGGGAGATGAGAGGCATATTGCATATCTTAGCTGGTGCAGACATTCTGCTAAGTCTTTAAACAGGGCGGTCATATGTCAGTTTTAGGGTAATGTGAGCTACATAAAAATCATGGTTGGGCTTAGATTTGGTGGTGCTTAGATTCGCGCAGGCCTAGTGCAGTGGGAGTAAGTATTCCAAGTAGTCATCCCACAAAGTTGCATGCACTTTAAGCCCTTCTGGAACTTATAAACTTAAGGATTAAAAAGGTGTCTGTTCTGCTCAAACTCACTTTTGAGCGAATTTATAAATAACAAGGGTTTAATTTACAACTGCCATCTGCCCACGTCCGTTTTCCAGTTAATGTCCTCAGATCCACCGCCTGCTTCTCCAGCGTGGGGCAGCAGTGCTCCACCTCCCAGCGTTTTCCACCCTGAAGGAAAATGAATTTGGACAGGCTCAAACAGTCTGCCAAACTATACTGGCCATTTTATTCCCCCACGGGACTTAACGCTCCATCTGGCGCACATCCACCCCTCTCACCCCCATCCTCTCGCCCTACCCAGATCCAACATCTGAGTTTGCCTCTGTGTCAAATATGGGCGTTTATTCCCGTATGCTGATAAGGCAATAATTGAAGTGGCCACCGCTGCATTTGCACTGGCTGGTTTCATCAATTTCCGCCCTTTTAAGGGCTATTTTGATATGGGCTTCCAAATGGAGGAAGATGCTGCAGCAGCGGCCTCCACCCCCTAATATACAAAAACACCCCCATTCCTATTACCCAAACTCGCCTTCCAACAGACACCACAATGATGGTGTCATTTGCGAATCTTCCCTCCCACCTCCCACCCCAATATATAAAAAGTTGGTGGCAGGGCTTATGGCTTATGGGACACAACCCAACCTTGTCTTTGCTGTTCCTTCTGGTGCAGAGTGCCTTGCTGCATCTCGCGCCACTGCCACCATAATCCCCCACCACCCTGCCATCGCCCAACAAATTCCCCCCATGCTCATATTGCAGAAGCGCCTGAGCACTTTTTTGGGCTTGGGTGGATAATGGTCGCCAAATTTGTCCCCTCTGTTTGGGACTTGACCATTCCAAAAATCCTGCCCCCGAGCCACTTCCTCTGATGTGGGTCTGAGCAACATTCAGTGGGTCCCAAATGGGGCATTTTGCTGCCCCCTCCCACCCAACATTCTAATTTGATGGGCCAGAGTGAAAAATCAGCCCCCACCAAGTCGACTACCCACATTCACCCACCCAAATCTGCCCCCACCAATCAGAGTCAGGCTTGGATCACCATTCACTCCCAAGTTGCCAGTTGACTCTTACCACCCCAATTCTTTATCCGCTATTCTTGTGAACCAAAATCCATGGGACCTACTGGCCAAAATTGACAAATCAGGTAAAGTTGTTATGAGTGAACAAACTGGTCAACCTCTCAGCCAGTTCAATTATGGTCAGGCCAAATTTTTCCTTCCTGATTTTGATGATAACCCACCTCCCAAACATTTTACTCCACTACCCAATGCTGCCCCCTACCAAAGCAACTACCAGCTCGCCTTAGCTGCGGTGGCCTCTCCCCATTGCCCAAACCTACGCAAAGCAGTGGCCAAATCAGTGGCTAAACTCCATGAAGGGCTGCCCACACTCTACTTCCCCCCAATTTCCACAAATCTCCCTGCAGTGACAACTCAAAGTTGTTTGATGATGCCAAAGCCGCTATCATGCATGTTGCTAAACTAGCAGAATTTAACCCATCTGCTAAATTCACCCACAAGAGTATCACCAATTTTGCCAAACTCCTCAAAGCCCACATTCAAGCTGAATTTCATATTGCAGAATTTGTTGAAGAAATATACCGCGCTCAGCTTGATGAAGAGGTTGAGAACTTGTACTACAATGTACTTCACCCCCACTATGCGGATGCCCCAACGCTCTGACTCTCCGCTTGGGCCCATTTTTCAACCAAGATGACATGGCCACAGCGGATTTGTCTGAGGACAAACCGCCTGACCCCTCACCCTCAGCCATGATGGGTTAGCGGTTTCCACTACCCACCTGATTTGCAGTTTAGTTTTATCTTTCCATTAGTTTTTGATCAGGTTTTAATTTTTGTGATTTCAGTAATGTCCATCCCCTGATCAGCATACCTCAAATAAATATACCTAAAGAGGTGCCTGTTCATTTACAAGCCTTTTTCAACAAGACATTTTAGGGTGCAAATACATGGTATCAACCATGACCAAATTTCTATATGAAAGTCTAGAGCCACATGGCGTCTTTTATCTGCAAACAGTTTGCATTATTAGTTTATTTGGTCAATTGTTGTTGAAATTGGAGGTTCACCTTCTGTATGTAATCAACAAAGTTTTCTGCAGCTGAAAAATCACTGCAAATTTTTGGGTCCAAGAGTGAAGGCGGTATGGTAACCCTAGTTAGCATACTCTGGTTATACCCCTGATGATGCAACTAAGGAATTATTTTACAAAACTGGGCCAAAGGGAGGTCTGCTGCCCATGTGTCCTGGGAGGCAGTAGCATAGCATCGAAGATACCTTCTTAAGGACTGTTTGGTTTGTTCTGTTTGACCATCTGATTGAGGATGGTACGCTATGACCTACAGGGTTTATCTTCAGCATATTGCACAAAGCCTTCCAGAACCTAGAAGTAAACTGAAGCTCACTATAGTTGAGTAGTTACTTAGCTAAACCAAACAAAGAAAACATGAAGCACAAAAAACTGCGCATCCCTTCAGCTGTAATTGTTGTCAATCAGGGGATGAAGATGGCATATTTTGTAAAAAAATCACCACCATAACTGCATCATACCACTGGCACACCAGAAAACCCAAAATAAAATTTTACCATAATTGAGGTCCATGGCCCTTCTATTTGGTGGGGGGTTCAGGAAAACATTTAACCCTGTTCAGTCATATTTTGGGAAGACAAACTTTAAACAGCCTCCAATTATGTGGGAACATCCTTTGTAATTCTGTTTTAGCAATACCTATGCTTTATTAGGTTGATACACTTTTCATTCCTGGGTGCCCCATAATGGGAGGATCATGATGTTTCCTTATGACGCGGGAACGTAGAAGAAGGAACCCATACTTTGTCTTAAAAATACTACCCTATCCTTATAAGTTATGATATGGATAGACCTTACCAGCAACGATGTTATACATAAGGTCAAGACCTTTGGCATCAGCTGTTTGCAAAGCCAACACATATTACAAAAGAGAACCCTCTTCAATGGAGGGATTTTGAGCGAGAGCACTTGGCTCTATATTTTAGTTACAGACTCAGTATTAGAGGTGGTGTCTTTGGGTGGTTTGGCAACTTGGGGCTTGTATTTAGGTCTAAATTTTGGATTTGAGTTTATAACGTGGAGAGGAGAGCTACCATGGCAATGGCAATAGGAAGGGTCATAATTTGCTCAGGTGATATTACTGTAATTAACTCAGAGTCAGCAATAGAAACACGTCTCATTAACCCCTTAACATAAAAATAAAATGCACGTTGATGCACAACTGAAACAGTTAAAGAATCTAATTATACTGTGTGACGTTCGCCAAAGACAGTTCTTGATGTCTCAGAGATGTCATTGTATGTCAAGGGGTTAAAGAAGTGGGACTAAGGATGTCTGGCAAAATATATGTGAAACCTTTGACAAACACATATATAAAATTCGAACTCATGAGGTCCCAACGAGTTCTAGTTTGACTGTGGGCCAGCTTCTGTAGCTTGTGATAGTAAATAAGTGAATTATGGTTAGTGCGCACCATTACTGTGCGTTTGGTGCCTTGTAGGAGATACTGACGATGCATCAGAGACCAACTAATGGCAGCCAACTCTTTAAAATAAATGGCTTAAGAACGCTTAGCTATGCTAAACTTCCTTGAGAAGTAAGCCACATGGTTCTCTTTCCCCTCACGTTCTTGTAACAAGACGGCGCCCACTGCAGTACCTGAGGCTTCACATGCCACAACAAAAGGCTTGTCCTCATCAGCATGATGCAAAATGGGAGTAGAGGTGAAGATGTATTTTATTGCAGAAAAAGTCTTTTGCCACTCTGAGGTCCAAACAAAAGAGGCATTCTTACCAGTGAAGGGGTGTAAGAGAGACGCAAGCTCAGAGATGTCTATTGAATATTTCTTAAAAAAGGTGACAGATCCAAGAAATTTAATCAATTGTTTAGAAATTACAGGAGTAAACAAAAGAAAATGGCGTCCAGTTTTAAATGAGCAATGTCATGCACGTCCTTCATTACCAGATTCCCAGAAATTGCATTTCATCCTTTAAAACTAACATTTAGACGGCTTTGCAACCAACCCAATTTTATGTAAGGCTTCTACCATTCCAACCAAATCCTTGCCATGCTGTTCAGTATATGGTGAGTGAATTAAAGTATATTAGCGTATGATACTGAGCAGGAGAACCTGATAATCCCCAAAGCATTGTCAATGTGGCGCTGGAACACTGGTGGTGCGTTTTTCAAGCTAGAGGGCATAACATTGAAATGATAAATTCAATATCATGTCCAGATAGCAGTCATCCATTTCTGGTCAGAATTCACTTGCACTTGGTGTAACGCATAAACCAGGTGTTGTAAGTGGTTGGACCAACCAACTAATAAATATTATTTATATAATCTTATATTTTTACTAATATGTAGATACAGGGTTTGATTGACTATTATGAGCTATTGGGCATATGGCTACAATTTTATATGTAGTCACTTAAGCCATATAGATTATTAACGTTATATATGCTGAGGACTTCACTTCTAATAATTTACATTGGTCAGTTGAATCCTCATCCCCACCGGTACATTCCCATCATCTATATAGAAATCCCTAAAGCCATGCCCTCAGCGTCCTAATTACCTTTATATTATTTTAATACTTCTGTGACCTGTGTCCGCACAAAAGTAGTTGATAATAGGGGCTTATCAAAACTAAGGCCATCTACTGTATTTTTAATGGCACTTGGCGTAATAAAATTTATGAAAAAACCTGAGCCTAAGTGTAACGGATCAGGAGGCACTTGATCTGTGCATTGACTCAGATCAGGTGGAAATTAATCCAAATGTGGCCCTGGTTCAACGGGAATTGAATTTTGTAAGTTTGGAGCTGGGCGAAATCGCCATCCTGAATCTGAATCACCTCCACGGAATGATGATGGGCTTATGTGGGGCGTGGATGGTGATCTGGTGGGATGGCAATTCTTTGCTAATGATGTGGTGGTTGGGGCTCGGAGGAGTTCAACTAAATGGAAAGCTTATTCAATATTTTCAGCGGATTATTTAAAGGAAGATGCTGCAGCCCTGTAGGGCAGTTGTGTCTTCTATGAGGAAATTTAATATAGGATTATGGCTAAGCTCAAATTTATTTAAAATTTATTTTAGTAATAATTGGATCAGGTCAAAGTCATGAGCTCTGCCAGTGATCTTGGTGTGGCGTTGGCATCATTCTTAGCCCTTTCCCAGTCTCAGACCCTGCTGCTGATGTGCAGTGTCGTGGGAACAGTGGTCTGAGAGTACGTGGCAATGATGAGACATGGCGGTCAGGTTTGAGGATGGGCCTCTGCAGGCCTGTACCTAGTGTGGTCGGTAACTTGGCTCTTACTGCCCAATTCATTTGTGGCATATTGGCGTGAACCCGCCCATTACACTAAGCATATGCTTTCTTTACATAAATTAGGTATTATGTCTCTAGTTGTCCAGGCCTAAGTGCTGCTTGGTAATTGAAAAATTGCACCAATAGATCCTTGGCAAATGTGAAGAGCTTATCTGAGAAGGATGGCCTTGTGGAAGGGGATCTTATTACAGAGGGAAGCTACGTTTAGTTGGCCCAAAAGAAAAGTATTAATAGTGAGCCAGTTAGCCATTGAAAGTAGTAGATACTACAATGTGCTCATTTGATTGCTAAATTAAACCCTACTATTGATAAAAAAGGTTTTTATTTATGTATTAACTCAGTTAATGTCTTCAAACAGTACCTGTTTTTTTGTGTGTTAGTACATTTGCTGTCAAAACATGACTCCCTAGCACTGATTTGAACAATTGTTGCTCACTACAGGGACCAAACTTTAGGGTTATGAGCAGAGTTTGATTTTATGAAGTCTGAACCCCAGGTGAGGGCTAGGTCATGGTGGAAGTATTAAAGAAAGCGGACGCTGAAGTGGCGGCCAAGAGGACCAGAAAAAATGTACATCAAAATTAGTTAATTAAGAGAAAAAAAATTTGATACTCACGTTGATCAATTGGCTGGGATCATAATTGGACATAATCGCTAAGCAAAAGTGATAGAGAAAGATATGTATATGCAATAATGCCAGTTTGACATTCTTGATACTGATATTAATGGATAAGTTCACTCCAAAACTAAATTATACAGAAATTCAATTCCTTACATTTAGAAATAGAAGCCCATGTCCAAAAAGTAGGACCTCTGGTGAGCAAAAACATTGTTTTAAAAGCAGATTTCAGCTTCCAAACAGATTATTGCTAATAGTGAATTTTATAATGCAGGTGGAACGCCGTCATTTTTCTGAGATATAAAATCAAATTATAGAGGAGATGCGTAATATTTTTTCAAATAATTAAGGTCAAGTTGCTATTTAAAACCCTTCACCAGAGCTTGGTTGTGTAGGCAATGAGACACCATTTATGGATAGTATGAATACTATTTTTACATCCATTTTGGGGGAGGGAGAGTCCAAACCTCCAAATGCTATGGTGACTTCAAACAGTGTTATTACCATTCAACATATTGATGATGCAGAAGGTAAGATAGGTACAATGCAGGCCTTTAGGCCCTGCGGACTCGAAACTCAATTTTAGGTTCATGCTGTCAATTTACCAAAATTTAATAAGATGATGTTTGTTCATAGTTTCATCGCTTTGAGATTAGTATAGATGGATCATCTGACAGTGCTAAGTTGGAAGTGGTAATAAAATCGCTGGACTCTGAATGTCAAGAGTTAGTTATGCCAAAGCTTAAGAAATCCAGCGTGTCCTATCCTAACGCCAGGGAACTTCTTATCAAGGAATTCAGTGGATATGAAAGGATGAACACTTAGATGATAAAACTAAATATCTCTTTTAACAAAGATGAGCTTATACAAGTATTTGCAAAACAGCTTTATCTGGTGGTGTAGACGCTATTGGAGGCTAACATTATACATGACTTTGAAGCTCAGATTACGTTGCACCATGTCTGCAAGCCCTATAAGGATTTGTTAAGGTTTTGATACCAGTTTTGAATGAGGAGCGACATAACCCATATGTAAGTGATCTTCATTGATGTGCCATCACTTTTGAGACGCCTACCAAAGTCACTGTGAGCTTATGGTCAACCCAATTGGGCTAACGTGCCAACTAGAGAATTATCTCGGCCATATGGCCTCATTCCCATAAGCTGATATTGATCAGGTTACTTGTTAACTTTGCAAAAGTCTGGGCTATTATGACAATCACTGTCCATTTCGAATTCTAATATTAAGGTTCATTTGGAAAACCCTGGCAATAAGTTGGACTTGGGAAAAGTCAAAGTGGAGTAAAACTAGGATTTTGTTATTGTCAGCTTTACATTTCTCTAGACTGTTAACAAAGTTTGAAGGTGGGCTCAAAGCTGAAAATTTGCAAAAAATGATTGCACTAGAATTTGAACAACATACTTAAATTTTAAGTTCAGAGCCAGAAGCTGAGCCAATTATGCTAGAGGAGGTCGAAAAATGTAAGGATGGACTGAATGAAGACTACTTTCTTAGATTAAATGTGTCAATATTTATAGGATGCGTAGGGACACAGTACCTCAAGGATCTTTGTGGCCCCATCCGCTCAGGATCTTTATAGCTTTCCAGAATGACTGCCTGGGTGGCACCCTCATTGTACTTTGTCACCCCTGTGACCAAAGCGGTGGAAACTGTGCCTCTTGTGATTCAGGGTGCGGGGATGAGATTCCTGAAGTTGTCTCCATTAATTCTTAAATGCATGCTGATTACTTCTTGAATCTGTGTTTGGTGCCATTGAGATAATGCTCCATTCAAATAGCTCAGGATTAAATTCACTGTGGCTCGATTTATAAGTAGTTTTTGATTTTTTTATCTCAAATACTGACAACACCCCCTCAAGATCCTGTCAGAGGGTAGTATAGGGCCAAAGAAATTGGTCGTGTGTTGAGAATTGTTCATTCTCTATAATAGGTGACTCTATTAGTGTACCAGTTCAAACAGTATGTAAACTTCTGGCCCTTGCTTTTTCACAATCATGGGCGACCGTTCCCTAAAATTCGCAGGGCAACACGCCAACCCAGAAGACCAACAACTTCTCCTTCTGAGGCTTGACCATTCGTTATGGCTTAGAGGTCCCCTTTGGGACTTGTCCAATGAATGTTGTTAAGCGGCTTTATTGACTCTCTCAGGGTTTCTCCCCTTCAATATTTACAGTTCATCATTGTTGCTGCTAGTTTCACAAGTTCCTGCGAGGTTGCCATCTAAAACAAAGTTGGGAGTTAATTGTGCTGACCATTCCAGGTGTTTTATCCCAGCACCTAACCTCTGGGGATCTTGGGTCCTACCTCTATAAGCTAAGCTAACCTCTGTTGACCAAAAACTTGATAAAGATGGGCAAACAAAAAAATTAGATTTTAAGATTTTAAAGATATCTTTATTAAGATGGAGATCAAACTATTTATAGGCATTTCTTGCCTGTCCACGTCATTGGCATTTATTGCCAGCATCTTTGGCACTCACTGGAAATTCTCCCTGCTTAGTACTCATCAGCACAATTACTGGCAATAATCGTCATCCTTAAATGCCCATGATCATATCAATACTTGATTCACCATAATCTGAATTAAATATATTGACATCCTCAGCATAAGTCGCCAGTGTCAAATTAAACCAAAATACTGTTGGGGATTGTTCCTGATACTCTCACAAAGTCAAAATGCAATTAAAATTTATTTAATTAATATTAAATTTTCAACAACCTCAGCATTAGTCACTGGTACTCCAAATTAGACAGCAAATTCATAATCAGACGATTGATAATGAATATTTCAGCTTTCTGCTGGTTAATCCACAATCACCTTCACTTGGAGTTGGCATCAAGATAAGATTCCACCAAACTCAGATTTGAGGCAGCAAAATATGTTGGATGTTGTAAATGAATACATTGGCTTTCTGCCAGAAATTCCCACAATCACCCATGATTTTACAGTTGGCATTGAACAATGATTATGTCAACCCAAACAATTAGATTTAATTGATTTGACATCCTCAGCATAAGTCACCAGTGTCAAAATTAACTAAAAACTCTATTGGGATCATTTCCCGATACTCTCAATGTCAAATTTGAGAAAATTTTCATCTTAATTGATATTATTAATTATCTTGACATACTCAGCATCAGTCAATGGTGTCAAGACCCACCAATTTTCTATTGGGTATGATACCTGATACTTTCATGATCCTGCAGACCAAGAAAGTTCAGCCCACCCAAATGGAGAGAACAAATTGGGGTTATTATAATTAAATAATAAATCAAATTTAGCAAACTAATTGCAATCATCCTCAATTAATTATTATACTAATTTTGTTGATATATGAGGAATATCACCTGGTAAAAAATCCAACACCATGAACCCTATTAACCACAATCCTTTGGGTGACATCAGCAATGGAGTACTCTGACTTCACCTTATTAATAACCTTTTAAGGTCTAGAACAAAGAATGTTGAATTTATTCTGTTGATCTACTGGTTGATGGCTATAGAAGAGAACAAGATCACCTAATTGTAAAGTTGGTAAAGAGGGTAGGCTGAGATGTAATTAGGATGTCTCTTTTCCTGTAGTGGCGACAATGCCTTGTGTGGCTTGGGCTTGAAGCTGGAAAATTTCATTAGGTAAGGCCCTCATAGTTAACTTGGAATTCTCAGGCATGGAGGTTTCAAGCAATGGCTGAATGCTATTTGGTAGCCGGGGAGAACGCCCATACAGGACTTCAAATGGGGAAATCTTGATGACTCAGTGGTAGCTTATCCTATAGGAAAGCAAAGCGCTGGGTATGTAGTAGTTCCAGCAAGCAGGATCTGAGGCGTCAACTTATGTAAAATAAATTTAAGAGCTCCATTAACATGATCTACCCGCCCCATTAGTTGTTGAGTGTTAAGGGGTGGAGAAACTCTGGCTAGTGACAAATAGCGAGGTAAGTTCTTTTACTACCTGTGAGGTGAAGTTCAAAACCCGCAGTCCAAAAGTAAGGTTTGGGGCACCCATTCTGGGTGAAAACGGATTGAATAAGAATGAGGGCTGTGGCTTTGACGGTGGAATCTGGGACCAAAATTGCTTCAATTCACTTGGTTAGACGGTCCACGGCTAGAAGAATATACTTATGGCCATGCAAACCAGTGGGAAGAGGGCCCACCACATCAATGCTAATGACATTGAAGGGCCCCGTCATGGCGATGACCAAGTGTTGAAATGAAGGATTGGCTCAGTCTTGGGATTGGCAAGTCATACATGCCTCCAAGACCTCTCGTATGGTCTCTACCATTTGGTTCCAGTAACATCATAAATTTAGCCATTCATGAGCTTTATTAACCACTACATGTCACACAGTATAATGACCCTCTAGAATAACATTAATTTGGGAAGAAGGGCGGACATAAGGGAGCCTTACTTATTGACCCTCTTGTAGAGCAACCCATCCTTAATTTGAATGTCTTGGGTCATCCTTCAGAGCTCAGCTTAACCTTGGGAGTTTCCAACTCCCATTGCTTGGGTCAACCTATCAGATCATACAGCCAGTCCTCCTTGGGGGTCAAAACTGCTAGCATTAGCGTCCTGGAGAGGCTGTCAGCATTTTTGGTGAATCGCGCCCACATGATGGATAATGATGAAGACATAGTTCTGCAGTCATAAGGCCCATCTGGCTAAACGGCCATCTGGGTCCTTAATTTTCTGGAGTCACCAGAGAAAGGAGTGGTTGGTGACAATGGTAAAGTGGGTACCATAGAGATAAGGCCAAAATAGTTTGATGGTTAGCAAGACAGCCAGGTACTCCCTCTTGGTAACACTGTAGTTCCGGTCAGCTTTACTCAGTGTAATAATAAAATAAGCCACAGGATGTTCAGCCTGGTTTTCGTTGTGCTGGGCTAGGATATCCCTGACAGCGACATTGATTGAATCCATAAACAACAAGAAGGGTTTGCTAAACTGCAGGTGGACTAGATTGGGTTTTATACATAGAGATGTTCTCAAGGCATTGAAAGTCCGTTCTTGTTCAGGCTGCTATTCAAATGGCACATTCTTCTGTAGGAGGTAGAATAGTGGCTCAGCTAGGTCGGCAAACCGGGGGATAAACTGACGATAATAGCCCACCATGCCTAGGAACACCTGGATATCCCTTAAGTTTTGGGGGAGCGAAATTTTTTCTGGCGTCAACTTTGTCTGGTATAGGATGGATGTCATCCTTTGAACCTTTGTGTCCCAGAAACTCCAATTATGACTGGAAGAAAGAGCACTTTAAAGGTTTAAGCTTTATAGAAGCCTTCCTGATCCCAACTGAATATTTCCCTGAAATGTTTGACAAGTCCATTAATGGTTTGTGAGAAAACAGTAATTCGTCTAAGTAGATGAGGACACACAAAAGCTTCAAGTTCCCAAGGATCCCATCCATGGCGCGTTGGAAAGTGGCCAGGGCGTTACAGAGGCCCCAGGGCATCCTAGTGGGATCAAAAACCCTTTTTAGTCATGAGAG
This sequence comes from Massospora cicadina, assembly GCA_022478985.1. Taxonomy (NCBI): domain Eukaryota; kingdom Fungi; phylum Entomophthoromycota; class Entomophthoromycetes; order Entomophthorales; family Entomophthoraceae; genus Massospora; species Massospora cicadina. Next base: position 29,647 of record JAKSZP010009666.1, read on the forward strand.
CAAACATGGCTCAATCTTCATGGGCGAGCTCAACTTTCCAATATCCATTGACAAGGTCCATGGTGGAAAAGTACTGCAATCCAGCGAGCAGATGAAGGGAATCATTAATTCAATCACAGGATAACTGTCATTCTCGGTGATGGAGTTAAGTCGCCAGTAGTCCATCACCACTTGTTGGCTGCTATTCTTCTTCCAAACTAGCAGAAGAGGAGAGTTCCAAGGGCTGCACGATGGTACTAGGATTCTGGCGTTTAGTTGTCTGAGCTCCACCGCCATATGTCCTTTTCAATCTTGCTCTTTTGATAAGGTCAGGACAGGAAGGGGGAGCGTCCCAAGTCTCCACATGATATAGGACTCCATTCATTCTTCCAAAGTTGTATGTCAAGGACAAAAATAGGTCCAAATACTACTCCAACAATTCTTGAACCTTACGTTGTTGGTCGTCTGAGAGATCCTTTCATATACTAGTTTCAATCAGGCCCACCAATGATGGCATCTCTAAGCTGAAGTTCTTTAGGCTCCTAAAACTCCAGACATTGTCAACAGCCTCCAATGGTAGGAGGCGGATATAGGCGGCAGGACTAGTTGGACCACTAATTTTGGTTTGTTGGTAAGGTTAGCCAGCAACACTTTATGGATACAGCATAAATTAAATCTAGAATTCGCGGGCAAGTTAGCACCTCCTTGGTGAATGGGTTGTCTAGGCCTCAGATTTTCAGTTGCTATATAGAGGGGATGATAACATTAACCCAGGTGTCAGCAATGACTTGGGACTTTGGAGGTATTTTAGTCGCCTTAGGTAAGTAGATCAGAATGCCTTCTTTTCCATCAACAGCAGGGGGCAATCAGACTCAAGAGCCTCTTTTGTGATATTTGAGCCAATATATTTGGCCTTCACTCCTCAGTAAACAGGCGCAGGCTTTGACTTCCATCTTTGAGTCAAGAGATGTTTCAAAGATCAGGGGGACCCAATGCCCTAGTAGGGATAAATGCTTTCATAATAATGGACTACTGCTAAGTAGTCTCGAAGGAACTGAGTCCCAAGGAGCAGGTCATAGCTAGGGTTATCTAGCACAACAGAGGGATGTTTACAGTGAGCTTTCAGAACCATACTGGTAGAGAGGAATAGGCCCATATAGATCAGGTGCAGTATGGGCCAGCCATTCCATACCCCATATTGGGGTAAATCTGGAGCAATCTTTATTTGCTCTATTAACTTGGATGATATGACGTTCTTGGGGAAGCCACTGTTGACTATGGTGAGGACTGGTATCTTATAAAATCAAACTGCGACATGGGTAACCAGGCTTACAAAATGCGAAGGTAGCATGTGAAACACGGGAGAGTCATTGAGAGAAAAGTAAGCAGTATTAATCTCTATAAATGTGAGATACCTAAACTTCATCTCCAGGTACAATAGCTCCAGGTTCTTTCAAGGGTATAGATTTTTAAGGAGTGGTAGGGATATCAGAATGGAGCGCTTCATTTTTCATGCTGAGGGCCCTTTTATCACCTCCTCAGCAAGTCATTACCAGTAGTTCTTGGTGCTGTGTCTGAAACCGTCACAGTAGGTGCAGCAAGGGTAAAAATTCTTCTGGTTTTTGACCACATGGACTTAATGATGGTTAGAGGGACCTGTAGAGGTAATCTTAGAGTGTAGGGTCGATGCAGGGAACTTATTAAGTGCTTCCTTGATTTCCCAGATACAGGTAGGCCCATTCTTCCACCCAATCATATGCATTTAAGCCTCAGGAAAGAATAATAATATGGAGATGACAGCAGTGATAGCATCTTCCAAGGTGATATGATTGGTAGTGGCTAAGTGTTGTGCTTGGGTATAAAAACGGCTGGCAAACTCCATGGTGCTTTATACTTGATTCGGGTAGATACCCATGAACAATTGTTTCTAAATTGCTAGGGTTAATTGCTGTCCAATTCTTGGATTAAGGATGTACGGACCTGCTCCCAGATGTTGCAATCCTTCATATAGGGGGTCATGATCTCCCAGGCAGTGCTGTTGAGGCAGGAGTGGATATGCTACACCTTATGTCAGTTGGTAGCCTCCTTCATGGAACTCTCATATGCGTACAGGAAGGAGGAAATGCTTTCCTGGCCGGAGGTGAACTTTTCTTTAAAACTAGGTTTTAATTTAGTTACAAGAGGAATGGAGAGGGTTTTAACTACAGGGATAAGCACTGGTTAAAGATTTCAATCTCCACATAGTTGTGGGGGACCTGCTGGTCTAGCTGTCGCTGTAGGTCCTCAAAGTCCTCTTAGTATAATCCCAGTTTCAGTTGAGGGAGGAAACGGAAGCCTTATTTACAGCCTGCTTTTAGGGATTGAATGTCAGTGCCCTGAAGGCAAATCTGGCTCTTGAGATTGGTCAAACAGGTTTCAAACCCTCAAAAAGTTTGATTGAGATGAGAGATGTGACTATCAGTAAGCTTGGTGAAGGTGCTGAAGTTGTCCATTTTATCTGACATTGCCTCAAGGGAGACTTTAGGGTCAAGGGGGACTTTGTCAACTTAGAGTTTACATCCTGAGCTACATTACAAATTTGATTACATAAGGCAGCCAAAGCTGCTATCATATCCTTTCACCATGGGTTGTCAGGACCATTGGGAGTGGGTGCTGCAAGACCTGAGGGCCCTTGAGGTCCACGGGGACCCTCTGGTCCTTTGGGTCCCTCATGCCCTTTGGGGCCTTTGGGCCCACTAGGCCCTTCAGGACCTTTACTCCATGAGGTGTAGTCACGAGATGCCATCTCCCAATAGGGTTGTTGCAGGGTCTTTACCAGATCCTCAACTTGGAGGGAGACTTATTACAAGTTGCCTCAAGGAGTTGGACGTTCTGACTTAGATGATCCTTAAGATAACAAAAAATCAGGCTATCCAACACTGCAATCTGGCCTTGGGCCACGTTGATCAATCGTTGTTTAATAATAATGGTCTCACAGTTGTCATGGACAAAGGAAGATGCCATGTTGTAGAAATTGACAATGTGGGAGTGTAAGACCTGGGTGAGCCCCAGTTGTCAGGAGACTTCATGATGGTGCAACCCAACTAGCTGGAATAATTATGAATAGCTGGGTGGACAAAGTTGCAAAGGTAGCGTTTAAGACCCAGGGTAAGTTCTCCTTCTAGCAGCTGGGCTAAAGCATAGAGGTATCGCATGGTAGAGTGCATGGAAGAGGTGTGGGAGCGGCTGGAGTGGGGACCCACATAGTAGATGCCATTTATTAATAGTTGGACAACATTTTTAAGGTACTCAAACTGAAGTTAATCTGACTTCCATCAACGGAGGGTATGGAGAACTGAAGTGTGGCCTAGAATTCTAGACTCTCAGGCTGCGCGGGCAGCACTTCATACTGCAAGGTACTAATACATTGGGAAACGCTTCTTAATGATCAGCAGATTGATCTTCAGGCTTCTAGTATTCGCTATTGTTTGTGATAGACGTTTTCACATAGGACAGTTTAGAGCCTCCTGTAGCAAGCACTATGGCTTGTTGGAGTTACAGTTTTCTAGACTGTTGCTGAGGTTCAAAGGTGGGCTTGAAGCTGAAATTTCACAAAAAGTAATTGCACCAGGATTTGAACAACAAAGCTTAGTAAAATTTAAGTTCAGAGCCAAAATATGAGCCAATTATGCTAGAAGAGGTCAAAAAATGTAAGGATGGACTGATTACAGACTACTTTATTAGAGTAAAATGTGTCTATATTTTTAGGAAGTTTAGGGACACAGTACCTCAAGGATCTTTGTGGCCCCATCCGCTCAGAATCTTTCTAGCTTTCCAGATTGACTGCCTGGGTGGAGCCCTCATTGTACTTCGTTGCCCCTGTGACCTAAGCGGTCTAAACTGTGCCCCTTGTGATTCAGGGAGCGGGGATGAGATTCCTGAAGTAATCTCCATTAATTCACAAACGCTTTCAGATTCCTGATTGAATTTGGGCTTGGTGCCAATGAGATAAGGCTCCATTGAATAGGCTTGATAATTGATATATGGTGGCTCAATTAAGAAGTAGGGGTTTTAATTCGTTTTTCATCTTAATTTTCTGACAGTCACTTCTACCACCTTTAAAAAGTCCCTGATAAGAAAAAAAATACTTAGCACCACCTGTCATAAATCAATGAGTGCTGGTGACAAAATGCCTCTGCCAGTTTAGCTAGTTCCCATGGGTAAGATGTTAGTGGGTATCAACTGCATGCAGGAGAATGGTAAGGCTGAGTCAGTACAAAATGTTACCAAAGCCTTATGTTGTTAGTTAGAGCTACAAGAGCTTCCAGTTTTCTCTGGTGATATCCCCTGATTGGACAAAGTCCACAGGGCTATACCTCTCAAGAGTTTGACCAAGTCCAGACTTCAGCTAGGTCTGGAGATTCAAACTTATTACAGTAAAGTGGACACTCTGGATGTCCTCACAATAAAAAAGGTAGATGCTTATTTCTCAGATGAACTTTATAAATATTTTTGGTGAATAAGTTTAAATTATGCACGCTATTGATAGTGGGGCACAAATCTTTATTGTGTCCATTTGACTAGTTAAGTGACTGGGTCTAACTCCTGACATAGATCATTTGAAAATGTATGGTAATGCCGACCCAAAGACTACAATTTCTGAGGGAGCGTTTAGTACATTGCTGCTACAATTTAGCTCACTGGTAATATCCGCTCCTGCCATTGTATTCCTAAATCAAAACTATGACTTTCTTATTGGAAACTCACTTTTGATGACATATGGAAAAAGATGATTTTAAGAAGATACTTTGAAAATACTCGTACAAATCCTTCCACTATTTTATAAAGAAAAAGATAAGGCCCTAGCGCCTTGAATTAAAGGGGTTGTCAACTTAGTGTTCTAGAATGTTATCATGCCAATAGGTTATCAGTGGATTCAGGACCATATGCAGTAGTTACCCAACAGATTTTATAATCTAAGGGTATTCCACTACATGCTAATTGTGACTTACATATTATGATAGGTCATCAAATAGTAGTGTGGACAGAGATTAGTTAAAAGATTCGTCAAGTATTTTATGGTGAAATTGTTGCACTGTATTGTTGTTCTAAGTTGGAACCTGTCACCGCGCTTGTGATTTTCTTCCTCAAAAATGGAGAAATCCAGATGTTATTGCTAAACTGTATTCATATTCCATGCAAACTAAAAGGCTTCAAGTTGCCACTTTTTTATATTCTACCCATTAAAGAAGTATCTAATATCCATGATTTTGTAGATTTAGACGAACTTGGGCTTGAGGGTAACAAGTGTTAATCAGTATGTTCACTGGTGCCTTGAGAATTTCTTTCTGGGTTGCCAGAAGATGAAAAGGACCAAGCTTTGACCCTATTTTATTATAAATAATACTATTTTTGCTAAGGACGATTATATTTTGAGGTGTTCACAGTATGTGCTACACCATATTGCTACTGGAAATTATCTACCAATTCATTTCTATACATTAGACATTTGAAGATGGCAAATGAAGTCAAAAACACTAAAATTACTCAGCTAGTGAAACACAGAATGCTGGTGCCCTACAAGAGTCCCGTGCCTCTCTGGTATTAATTATTAAGAAGAAGGACGGGTCAAATTGCGTAGTAATAGATTACTGGAAGCTGAACAAAATGACTAAAAAGAATTTAACCTTTACCATGTATTGATGATGCGCTAGACCATTGGGTAGCGCACAATATTTTTAGCCATGTATTTGAATAATGGCTACTGTCAGAAAGATCTTCCCAAGGAGGAACAGGAAAAATGCGCCGTCAAGAATTTGGTATGGCTGGATGATAAGCCATATATAGTTCAGCGGACCATATTTTATTAGTCAAAGTGAGCCTTGAAATTTGGGTCTTAAATTATGTCAACTTGAAGCAAGTCAATAGAGGCATTAAAATTTTGGCAAATAGAATGAATTCCACTGGAGCCCTAGTTATATGGCGAACTCCCTAAGATTATAGTGAATAAGGAATTAACTAAGCTAAAGGGTGAAAATACCAAGAATACTGAGGATAAAGAGATGAGCGGGGACTGGAAAGAAGGGGTTTTTGGTAAGAAGAGAGGAGTGTAGGATTGGAGAAGAAAATAGAAGAAGGCTTAACAGGAAATGGTCCACTTTCTTATATAAGGTAAAGTGGTATACATTGGAGCAATAGATTCTTATTTTTACTTCACTATTATATACCAAGGATCAGCAATCTTCATATTGTCTATCCGTTGTTCAGCGGTACCAAACTTGTCCAATCAGATTAGCAGATTTCAGACGATACCACAAAAAGTTAAAAGTGATGCTCACTACAAGGAGCCACAGGTCAACTGTAACACAACAGCAACTAGGACATAATGATGAGCCCTCATTAATTATATCAGAACTTAATAGGGTTTCATGACATATACTTCTTTGAGCCAATATAAAACATAAAAAAGAGCTAACACTGTTTATGATGATGGAACCAGGAGACAAGGAAACCAGGATGGACTTGCAGCTAGAAGCTTGCCCTGCATTAGAGTCAGACCAACAGGGCAGATCCATGTGGGAATCCAGCTGTTTGTTTCACTCACTGGTGCTATGCACCGCTGGATTCCACAACTGAGTTTATTAGATAAAGCTAAAAACACTAATAGATAAAAAGCTAGGTTTTTAAGTTTTCTATTAGTTTGATTGCGGGGTAAGAAAAAAGAACCCTCTTGATATCCGATCTGTTGGTATTTAAGCTGTATCAAGGGTCAAAGGGAAGTCAATAGTAAGTTCAGAATAACTTGTAAGGTCTGAATAAGAAAATATGTAAATTCAGCCTATCAAAGCTCAAAAACTCGCTTCACTTTGGCTAAATATGGAAGCAGAATTATTATTTGACAAGACGTACCTGTGGGGTAACAATTTAATAAATTTCATCCAATCCTCATTAGCTAAAATCATTTTATCTTGGGGGACCTCCACCACGCCTATAAAAGGGGGTGGTCTCCTCTTAAGTGTTTGAAGGGAATTGGACGTGGCAGGGGGAGAAACTGCTGATGGACTCCCTGGGTTCCTTCGCGTGGTCAGGGCAATTTTAATGCCCAACTTCATACTAATTGCCTGTTTAGTGTTTGTAACCGTGTTACCCCAAATTGCAGGGTTCCACCGAGAATTGGCCAGGGTCTTTTGGACAATAAAATAGTTATTGTTAATTAAATCAATATAATCAATATCGCAGATTTGTAGTTGTCCAACATTTCCCCTTTTCGGCTGATTTAGCCCCAAAACAAACTTATCCTGAAGCTGGGAGGGAAAATGTCTGACAATCCACAGATGTAACTCCTCAGCAACTGCAAGGCATCATGGAATGGCTCTTGTGGGGTTACCGCCTATATGAAGGAGATGTGGGTGACCATGCCATAAGCCTATTCTATAATCAACGTGCCCAAGAAGAATGATATGTCACATGTATGTCATACCTCAATGCTACCACAATGGGTTGTCTCACAGGCTCAGCTCACATGGGGTTAAGGAATACCTGGTCGCATATGTTCAGCCTTCAATTTGCTAACTTCTACAAGTGTTGACTCAGTATAATGGAATCAGTGATTTCAAGCATTTTTCTCAAGTGCAACAAAATAGTACTCGCCTCTTTCTTGAACGCCTTGACCACTCCTTTTCAGAAGTACAGGGGCACTAGTTCAAATGGACAATCATTTTGTGGACATCCATGATTGTATAGATCAATTAGTCCCACACCTGAACCATGAGTTACCCTGCGCAATAGGAAATTTTTTAGATCTGCGCAGTCTTTTAAGTGATTGTATATGTGATGTCATGACGCTGGGCAGCAACACAGAGCGTTTAATGGTGGAAGTGACTGATTGGGTGGAAGGTATTGACATGGCGGTGGCTTGGATGAGGGACCAAGTTAATCTGTTAGAGCAGCAGGTGATTGATCACTCTGACTCAGTGGCAATTTAATTTAGCTAACTTCAATCTGAGTGGATTAATCAGAAGGCTGCCAAAAACTCGGCCAACTCTTTCTTGGAAACCCCAGAATATGACCAAGTGCTATGTAAGATCATCCAGCTGTAGAGTTCCAGCCAAAAGGATCAAGGCTGATTCATTACTCTTCCATTCATTGAAACGGCGGAGTATGCCAATATGTGAGTGCGCTTGGAAATCCTTTGACGGTCAAATGAGGAGCTGGTACAGGAAAGAGCAGCTTTAAAAAGCCAAGTGGACAAAGCAAACTGACAGGTTCGTGAAACTGGTGGCAGAACATGAGAATGTGGGGGACGTTAGAGGATGTTTTAAATGGCCTAAGGAAATGGAGATTAAATTTGATACAGAGTGAGACCTCCACCATGAATTACAGAAAGAAATCGATGAGCTCCAGCATGAGGTGAGAGATGACTGGTGCCACTGAAATTTGGTCAAGGCGGAGCAGATTGTCAATGAACTGTTTGCTGCACAGACTGGTAAAGGAAGTTGGGGTGAGGGCAGCGACGACTTTATTGATGAATACTATAATACAGCCAGCAAGCACTCCCAGTTGTTGCGACATCTCTCTTAACAATCCAACATCATCCCAGCTGCCTACAACAAATTTGCAACTGGCCATGCGACCCTATTATGGCCCACAAGGAAATGTTCCCCTCAGATGTTATGAGCCTAACTTGTTTTCTCCCTGAACCAGAAGCCCAGAGCAAGGTGAGTTTTTACAGGTTGAGAAGTTGACGCCTTTTAGTTAAGATGGGAACATTCACAGATGCTTTAAATGTTTTGAATTTGCCATGGAAGGAGCATTGGACCAAGCCTAAGGCTAAACTGTCATTATACACTATGGATGTCAAGGGCGCTGACCAGGTCATATGTCACCTTAAGAATAGCACCGTAACGTATCAGGAGGTGAAGGAAACGTGCTCTGTCTGTTAGGAGGTGTGGCGAAGATGGCGCAGTGCAAGGCAGACCTTCTAACAATAAAATTTCAATAAAACAAGCCTTTAGTTGAGTTTGCAGAGTGATTCAAGTCTGAGGCTCATGTGATAGTGGGAACAGTTATTTTGACCAACAAGGACGTAGGAATCGTGATGACAGCGGCTTTTAAGCCATAACAGGAGCTGTATAACTCTATGGCATTCGTTCTTCAAGAAGACGTGGTGTTATTGAAAATTGTTAATTATTTATGCCGTCAACCCATCACTTTTTGTGCTCCCAACATGGAATGAAAAGCCCCTGTGACCGCTACCAGATCCCTTTAGGAAATTAGACAACAATTAATTGTTTTAATCTGTTGAATAATACTTGGCCATTTAACATTTTGGAGGTTCCTTTCTGACCTCCTTATAGTCCCCATCTCGTCCTTGGTCAAATTACAGCTCCTTGGTTAATTTTAACCTAGACCTTTGGGCGTGATGCAGAGATGAGAGCTGTATACTAATTCTTGCTTATTATGCAGCCAAAGAGGCCATTATGCGGCCAGCTGCCCTGGCAAACTGCATGTTCATGAAGTATCGCCAGCTCTGGCTGAACAAGAAAAGTTTGAGCGGAGTTGAGACATGACGCTCTACCTTCACTGATATAAATTTATTTATCCCTGATGATTCTAATGAGTCACTTTATCAAAGTCCTGGTGATCACTCTGACGATTTACTATACTAACAAACTCTCAACATTGCCTTGAGCCCAACCTGAGAGGTAGACAAGATAAATATAGGTTCAGAGTTTTGCCAAGATGTACAAAAACTGCACGCCTGTCAAATCCTTGAGCATAATATCACGGGTGAAGTCATACCCTCAATGAATGTCGCTGCACTAGAGGGTGTGAACATTGCGATACCAGTATAGAAAACTACTCAGGAGTATCCTCATGTTGGCATCAGCATTATTTTTTTTAGTACTAGATGATACCAACCCGAGGGGGGATTTATCAATGTTTATTGAATTATGCCTGGGCTCCTAAGAGCCTGAGGCGAGGGAAGGGAGGGAGGAGGCATCGAGAAAGGGAGGGGGTTTTCGCGCCAGAGCCGTGCTGCAGTGACAACTGAGCGGGGGGAGGGTTGGCGACATAGTGCAGACCTTCAGGGACATCTCAAAGTGTACCTGAAAGTGGGTGATCATGTGTGGAAGGGTCCACACCTGCTGGTCAAAGGCAGCACAAAGGAAGGAGTTATGGATGGTCCAGATGGCTGTGGCATAGGCGAGGACACGGAGGGGTCAGTGGCAACCAGGCAATGTCTGCTCTAAATGAGGTCTTGCACAGGTTGTCCAGACCAGGGCTGAGCATGGAGGAGCGCGCGGGCCTTTGGCCAAAATGCGGCGACACCTGGACAGGTGAAAAAATGATGGAGGTGGGAGTCAATAGGCTCCACACAGCGGGGGCAGCTTCAGTGCTGGAAGGTAGGGCCAGTCCGGTCCCCTGTCCTGTATGAACAGTGGAGCACCCTCCATAAGGTGTTGGACACCTTTGCTGACAGGATGGGGTGATAGACGTCCTTCCACAATTCCTTAAGGTCAAATCTCACGGAGGGAGGGAGGAGCTCAAGGAGTCTTGGGCGGATGGGAGGACGATCTTGGGGGTTGAGGCGAGTTGTGACAACTTGTCCATTGTGCACAATTGCATGGCGATGGGGGCTGAGGCCAGGGCCTTCCCTTCTGTATGGGAAGGCATGGTGGATCCGCGCGCCTACTCGTTTCAGGGAAAGGAGAGCCTGGTTCCAGTAGGGAGATGAGGATGGTTTTAGGCGATGGCCTGGGTGGTTTGTGAGCCACTCCCTAATGAGGTCAGAGATGCTCTAGGAAGACCCAGAGCTGCTGACACTGACTGGCGGAGGGCGGGCGCCCATTGGGGCATGGGGGTCGCGTCCCAGCAGACAATCGGCCTTAGGAACTTCAGGAAGATTGTGGTGGCGTGGAATCGCGTGTCCAGAAGCCCTAGGCCCCTTCATTGCAGGGTTGGGCAATGGTTGAGAGGGCCATTGGTGGATGGTTTGAGCCCCAGATCCAATAGCGGAGGAGTACATTGAGCCGCGTTTAAAAGGCATCTGTGAATGGGCAGACGTGCGCTAGGAACCAGACTTTGGAGAGAAGGAACACATTGGCCATCAGAGCTCGACCCTGGGGGGTGATGTGCTGCCGGTTTCAGCTGACAATCCTGGAGTTGACTGCTGCGAGGAGCAAGTCCTCATTTTCTTTTAGCGCAACTCCTTGTTGGTTGTTGAGAACGCCCAGGTGACGGAAGGTACCGCGCTCAGGTTCGATACCAAATGGTGGGGGAAAGTGGGGGAGCAGACCTGTACAACTGTTGTCTTGGAGGTGTTGACCATGGCGTTGGACGCCTTGGTGTACCTCTCAATGGTCACAGCACCGAGGGAAACATCCCCAGGGCAGCCAAATGCAATGGCAGTGTCATCTGAAAATGCCATGGTGCGTGTGGGGGCTTTACCTGGGACCATAATCCCTGTTAACTTGTCCTGTAAGGAGGCCAAGAGGGGGTCAAGGGTGATGTTAAAAAGGATAGGGCTCAGGGGGTCCCCTTGCCGGAGACCTTGTCCAAATGGTACTGCCACTGTAAAACCCATTGGCGCCAGGACTCTGGTGTGGAGATGGTCATAGAGCGCTGATATCCAGCGCCTAGCTGCGGGTGGGAGATGGAAGCGGGCCAGGGAAGCATCAATATAATTCCAGGCTACCCGATCATATGCTTTCTCCATATCCAGGAGAGCCACAAAGCCATTCACCTTACGAGAGTTAGCAGTCAAAGTCACGTGAAGGTCATTATAGTTGTCCCATAACGACCTCCCCGGAATAAAGCCGTGCTGGGATGGGGAGAGGCGAGGTGACACCCATTTGGTGATGCGGTTGGCCAGAAGCTTTGTGAAGAGCTTGTGGTCTGTGTTGATCAACGCTATGGGGCGCCAGTTCGCCAGGTTCTCACGGTCTGACTTCTTGTGAATGAGGGTCGTGATTGAGCCTCTGGAGTCGGGAGGACCTCGCCATTCACCAAGAGTGCAGCGAAGAGGTCGCGGAGGGTTCTGGCTATCACTGCAGGTTCCAGAAGGTACACCTCAAAGGACATTCCATCTGGGCCTGGGGCTTTAAGCCATGGGTATTTCAAAAGGGTTTCCATTACCTCCTGGATGAAAATAGGCGCCAGTAGAGCCTCATCAGCCCGTGGGTCAATGGGCGACTCAGGAGCCCGCCACAGGAAGTCTTGGATATCCGATGGGTCCACTTGGGTGGCATGGAAGAGGCTGGAGTAGAAGCGGTGTAGTTCCTGCGTGATTTCCTCCTTATCTGAAGTGGTTGTAGTGCCAATCTTCAGCGCAGTAATATCCTGCGCTGTTGACCGGGCTTTCTGTTTCTGAAAGAAGAAGCGGGTGGGGCGTTCCAATTGAGCATTGTAACGAGATGTTGTAAAGTTTGCTGCCCGTTCTTCCTGCAGTGTGAGCTCCAAGCGGAGTGCTTCCTGCGCCGCTTCCCAGTCTTCCAACCATCTGGGAGAGGGCGAAGGCTGGCAGTTTCGCTCCAGATGTCTGATTCTGGCTTCCGCCCTTTTTAAATCTGGCACGAGCTGCAGTCATCTGGGCTTTGGCACAGTTGTAAGCAACGCGGGTGATGCCCTCCTTGGTCACCGCCCATCTAGCCTTGTGGTCAAGCAGGTGGGGTGGGGGGAGGTGAGAGTCTCCCGGATGGTCATAGACAGCTTCTCCTTAGTGAAGGGGTTGTTGAGAAGAGCTGGGGCAACCCTAGGCCAGAACCTACGCGACGGTCTAAATGTGGTGGTGAGGACAACGGTGAGTGACCTGTGATCACTCAGATGGTTGTCACGAGAGATGGGAGAGGAGACGCGGCCAATTAGCAGGGGGCCAATCAGTGCCATATCTATGCGTGACGCTGACTGGAAAGCTCTTCCATCATACTGGATCCTAGTCATGCAACCTAGTCCAGACGCGGAGGGTGGAAGCGCATCTATAAAGCCACTCAGGCGAAGGAAATCCTGGAGGCGACTTGATCCAGGGCGTTCCTTTGCTGCAGGGGGGTAAGAGTCACGGACGCGACTTATGGTTGTGTTGAAATCTCCTAAGAGGACTGTATTCCGTGGGAGATTGAGTTGGACGAGCTCTTCCAAGAGCCGATTTTGCTCCTGACCTGCATTAGGCAGGTAGATGCTTGCAGCGAAGAAGGAGAAGTCAGGAGTGATGAGTTTGGCCAGTATGAGGCGGCCATCTAGATATTGTGAAAAAGAATGGGTTTTAACCTGGGGATTCAAAACAATAAGGGCGGCATGGTTTGTCCAGAAGGAGTTGCCTCCAAACTGTTCATTCCATGCAGATTGTTCGTGAGGGGAGGATATGGGGCTCCTGGACAGCAGCGATGTCAATTTGTGCTGACCTGAAGTTTTGGAGGAGGTAAGCTCTCCGCTTAAAGTCCCGCAACCCATTTGCGTTGATGGATTGCAGGACCAGGGTGCTGCCATGGGGACTCATAGCTGTTCCCCTCCATGTCCTGGGGGTTGCCAGCGCTTAAATCTGCTGCTGTGAGGCGGCTAGTTTTGAGTCCTTTAGCTTGACTATTAGCTGCAATCTGTGAGGAGCGTCGAGGGTTCTGAGGGGAAGGAGAGGGTGGAGGGGGCGGAGGACCCAGTAAGCCAGCCTAGGATGCTGCCTCCGCTCCGTTGCAGGGGAAGGACCTGAGGGTGCTCAATGGTGACCTCCGCGGTGTCCCCATTTGATGAGTCTGAGTCCATATTCACTTCCTCCAACACTGCAAAGGATCCACGCGAAATTGACTGTGGGGTTGGGGTAGGACTCTTTAAGGTGGCACTTCTACCGCAGGCCGCGGGTTGCCAGTCCATGCTGGTGGGCATAGCTCCATTGGGAGCTGAGGGGTTGATGCGATAAATCGCTGGTGGAGGTTGGTGGGGGTGCCGCAGAGCCCTGAGTGGGGGTGGCTGACGAGGGGCACCCTGTGGGAGATGCCTTGCGCTTGGTGAGAAGGGAGTTGACTCTGGGAGATTGGAGGGGGTGCCCACTGGAAGGGGGCATGAGCGCGAAGGTATCCCATACCAATAGTGGGGTTAGCTGTTTCAATTGCTAGGCGTAAGGCCTCAGGGGACAGGTCTTGAACGGGAACCCATTGTGTGGGTTGTGGAATTGCTGCTGCAGCCACGTGGGATCGTTTTTGGCCTGGTTTAGGCCCCTGGGTGGTGGCTAAGAGGGCTTGTTTTCTAGCTGTGCAGCCACTATACAAGTGTCCAAGGGCGTTACACCATGAACACCGGGGGCGCGCCTGATCAGGGTCGACAAAAAAGATCTCAGGACATGCCCCAACTACCGCCACACGAGGAATAACCTCAATGTTGCGGGATACAGTGGGGGAGGGGATGAACGACGCCTTAGCAGTGAGAGCTCTTTGAGTGGGAGCATAGTAAGAGGGGACGCTAAAGTTCAATGAAAGAACAGACCCAAACTCCATTAAACCACGATGGAGTGCCAGTTTAAGAGACTCAGGATCAACAGTCGTTGGTAGGTTGGAAAAAGTAACCCATGAAATTTTCTCCAGGTGAGAGCGTGTGCGGGAGATGCGAAGAGATCCACGTGGAATAATGACCTGGAGGGTGGCAGCATGGTCAGCAAGGGCAGCTTCAGTGAAGCCCACATCGATGTAGTGGCCCTCCACTGATTCATGTATGGTGGTGTTAATTGGGAATGTCTCCGCAATCGCTGCAAAGTATGAGAAGTAATCATCTGTATAGACTTCAGCAGGGTTATGTTGGCATCAGCATTATCACTTTATATAATAGAAAAGCCCTTGGATGTCCATATGATAAATACCAATGGTTCTTCTTATCTGGAGTGTACCTACTGTGATATTTTTGTAGAAAATATAAAAATCCAAGCGATTATAGATACTGGTGCCCCACTCAGTATTATATTCACCAAGCTAGTGGCTAGGCTCCTGCTGAAGCCTGATGTGAAACATCAAGTAGTTTATGGAATGTAGGGGCACAGAGCACTGTGTTGGAGGACGCTTAAAGCGTGTTGCCTCTGAGGTTTGTGTTGGTCAACGCATACTCCATGGCGGTGGTTTTTCTAAAAAATGCACCATGTTGATCGGGGCCACAATTATGTGGAAATTTGGGGCAGCGCTCAATATGGATGAAGAAACTTTTGAGATTCTGAGATAATGTATCCCAATTTATTTTACCCCTAGTGGAGTCCCAAAGGACCCCATCCGCTCCATTCAAATTAATCTCACATATAGTGATGGCATGATTCCTGTTCAATATCACCAGATGAAGCGGAAGACCATAGCTCTGCCTTACCAGATTTATGAGTATAACGGAATTCTGCTATGGACTGCGAAAGCTTTAAGCATACCTTCTGGGCACCAGGCCATAGTAAGAATGGAGCTTGAGATAAAATCCCCAAAGGGCTATATGGAGAAATTGTGGGTCCCTACCAGCAATCACAGTTTAAATCCCATGTGGCTCCTGGACTACTTTTATCAGGGCATGGGGAGGTAAAGGTACTATTAGAGAAGCTATAGAAGGAGTCTATGACAGTCTAAAGGCATTAAGTGGTGGCTTATCTGCACCTGATTCATATTGATGAGGTTCACTGTATTTACGACTTTGATTCTTAGGAGGACCTCAGTAAACTGTAGAAAAACTCATCCAGTATAATGACAGTGGTTCTGCGAGAGGCCCTAGCTGGGCTATAGGAGGAACAGAAAGGCAGGGCGAGGCCCTGTTTGATGATACCAAGAAAATTTTGCATCCTATGACCACAGTTGGAATGTGCAAGCGGAGTCATGCATTGAGTGGACATGGGAGATCATCCCCATTTGGTCACAGCCCATCTGCCACTCACAAGCTGCAGAAGAAGTTATCTCATATGAGATAGAAAAATTGATCAAACAGGAAATGTTAGAATCTATCTAAAAGTCCCTTAGCATAGCTGGTGCTAATTGTCAAAAAGAAGGATGGCACTAATCAGGTAATAATTGACTACTAGAAGCTTAATAACTTCACAAAAAAGAGCCATATTCGCTTCCTCATATTGCCGATGCTCTACATCAGTTGGGCAGATGCCAACTATTTTTCTGCCATAGACTTGATATTGGGATAGTGTCAAATCGAGTTGCCTGTGGCAGAACAGGAGAAATGCGCCATAATCATTTCTAAAGGGTTGTTCCAGCCTACATGTATGTCCCAAGGGTTGTGTAACACCTTGGATATGTTCCAGAGGACTATGGACACTATCTTAGGTGACCTGATGCTGACCTGCTGTTAAGATTTTTGACCATATTTCCAGCTGGCTAGATTACCAGGAATCGCTAGGGGATAATTACCTAATGTGAGGTGAATAGGAAATTGGTTGAACCTGTTTTTGGGGTAACTATTTTCAGGGGATTTTAGGATATTCGCCTGGTTGGATCCATTGAGGATCAATCTGGATGAATGCTTAAGATCTTGTTGGGTGGAGTTTCTGACGAAATAGGGGCATCTGATGGTGATTAACTATCAGGTGTACTGATTGGGATTGGTCGGGTTTCATCACTGACTGATTGAGAATGTAAGTAGTAAGTTGAGGCGAGTGATGCCGCCTGCAACTAGCAAATCAATCAGTTGGTTTGTGACCTGCCTTAATGGGCAACAAGTCCCATTACCTAAGCAGGTCGCTTGCCAAATGTGGTTTGATTCACTTGGATCAAGAGGAAAACATTAGCGACACATTTTCCAACTCTTTCCATTTTAGGTCTTGAGGATGTCCAATAATGGAATCTTAGCCACGATAGTGAAGACCATCGCTGCTGAGATGAGGATGGGTGATTAAATGGCAACAGCTGACGTTTCATTGAACAGGTGTCAAACAAGGGTTAGACGGCTAAATCCCCACTATAAATTTCCTAGAATTCACTTATAATAAAAACAATTAGTTAGTTAATTTACAAATTATACAAGTTTTACAGTATACAGTAGATATACCAGAGTAGTAAACTCTGTCAGCATCCATTTGTTATGTTTTTTCTCAGGGATATTATTTATTTGTGCAATAATTGGGAGACTTTTTAAGGAAAAGATAAGGATATGAGTGGGGATCCAGAGAAGAAGAGGAATAAAATTGGGGATTGCTTCTGACTGTGTGTCAAACAGGAGAAACTGTCAACGGGAATCTCAGAGAATATCAGATTAGATGGTATAAGGGAATAAATCCCTATTTCGAGGTATCACAAGTATTTCAAGTGGAAATACTTGCCAAGAGTTGGGCCGAGAATTAGGACTTCTATTCAACTACTGATAATAGTCATCATACTATTATCAGCCAATTATATCAAACAACTATACAACGAGGAAAAATTGCACAAAAACCAAACCTGTGCAAGTAATAAGTTTATAGGGATTATTGCTGATAATAATTAATCTCTATAAATTTTTACACCTGCATTCTAGTCTACCTTAATGATATCAATGTGTTCTCATAAACGTTCACAGAGCATCTAGACCTCTAAGATTAATTATTTGTCAACTTGCCAAAGCAAACATAAACATCAAGCCTAGAAAGTGCCATTTTTTAGATGCAGTTGGAATACCTTGGATTTTTGTATACATGAAAGGGCTTAGACCTCAGCTGGCAAAGTTGGCAGCTATACAAAAGATGTCTCATCCAGGTAATACGCGGGATATCCAGGTGTTTTTGGGGATAGTTGGTTACTAATGGAGGTTCATTCTTAACTTCAGTTGTTTTGAGGGCCCGCTCTTTAAGTTATTAAAGAAAAATGGCAACTTTGACTGTACTGAACAATATCAAAACGCTTTTTATGTATTAAATATCACATTGGCTAGCGTGCTGATTCTGAAATAACCTAATTTTAAAAAAGAATTTATTGGTAAAACAGATGCTTTTATTTCCACGGTAGGGGCAGTATTATCCCAGAAGGATGATAATGGTGTGGAGCACCCCACCGCGTTTTGTAGTTGAAGCCTAAATATACATGATTGGAATTACACTGTAACAGATTGTGAGTGCTTAGAGGTGATATATGCATATAAGCAGTTTTGGGTATACCTCCATGGAGTGAATATAAAAGTAGTAACAAATCATGCATCATTGCGTTGGTTTCCGTATCTTTGAATCCTGAAGGGCGGCTTTCACAATGATCACTGAAGCATCAAGATTATGACTTTGAGATAGTACTTGGCCGGGGGCTAAACATCAGAATGCAGAATGTATCTTGCATTTACCTACGGTCGCCATTATGGCGGATTTGGCAGACATAATATACAAGAAGCTAATTACTGAAAAAAGATACCACGATGAGTCACCACACGTGATCAAAGTGTTAGTTGGACTTAGACATAACACCTTCTTGTGCAATGGGGAACTATATAAGAAAATTGGAGAATTGATGCTGAGTTTCCCAAAACCTTCCACTAGGTCAGAAATCATTTTGGATGCACACAAGGCAGTAGTTCACTAAGGGTTGCAGAAAACGTTGGATTTTTTGTGACCACGTTACTATTGGGAGAGCATGCACTACAACATGATTGAGATGATTGCTTGTTGTCATCAGTGTCAAGTGGAGAAACCTTTCCACAAGAAAGCTACCTACCATCTGGTTAAGCCCTATTTCGCATGGCACACTGTTTCCTTTGATTTGGTGGGGCCTCCGCCAACTGGTGTAAACTGATTTAAGTATATATTAGTAGTGATAGATAACTTGAAAAGGTGAGTGGTAGCATGATTGCAGTCAGAGATCTAGGACTTTTCACTGCCACTAAGTTCATTATGGAGTGTGTCATACAGCAACATGGCTGTCCGAAGTTTATTTTCACATAACAATGGAACGAATTTCACGTTGCATATCCTTCCTAAGCTGATTGAATTAATGTCAATCCGCAGGGCCTTAGCTACCCCATACCACCCTGAATCCAATGGGATGGCTGAATGGGTCAACGAAACCTTGGTGAAAATTCTCTGTAAGCTTGTAAACGATCAACTCCAGAATGGAGTACCCTCCTATCCACCACTTTCTTTGCTTATAAATTAGATAAGATTTGTTAATGGGGAAAAGTTCCTTCCAATTACTTTATAGAAGACATCTGGCTTTTCCAGCATTGCTTTATTCCTGTGTGGAGGATACTCGGCAGAGTAGAGCCACATCTATCTGATTAACTTAATGGATAAACTAATAAAATTTCAAATTAAAGTTTACTCTAAAAGTTTAGCTAATAACTTTTTGATCAGGCGGCTGACCAATGTAGACTTAGCAGAATCCCACAATTCTTCATATAAGATCATGTCTTGTTCCACAACCAACATGGACATGGAAGGAAGAACAAGCTCGCCAACATATGGGCTGGATCATTTGAGATAATTGAGAAGACAGGTATTGATGCCTATACCATTAAGGAATCTGCAGATGATCAGATTATCAGCCAAGTACACGCCAAGTTCCTTCAGCCTTATAAGCAATAAGGGACTTATTGTTTAGTCAAGGGGGGTAATGTCAAGAAATTAGAATGACTGGATGATAAGACATATATAGTTTGGCAGACTATGTTTAATTGGTTGAAGTGAGCCTTGTGATTTAGATAGTAAATTATGTCAACTCAAAGTAAGTCAATAGGGGGCAATAATATTTTAGCAAATAGAGTGGATTCCTCCAGAGCCTCAATGATGGGGCAAAACTCCTAAAATTGCAGTGAATAGAGAATTAAATAAGATGTCATGTGAAACTGAATGAAAGTACTGAGTATTAAAAGATGAGAAGGAGACTGGAAAGGGGAGAGGTTTTTTGGTAGTAAGAAAGGATTGAGGATCCATAGTGAAGAAGAAAGGAGAAGGTTTAAAGGAAGTAGTCTGCTAATTTTATGTATACAATAAGTGATATCTGTCAGAGCAATAGCTTCCTTTTTTTATATTTACTATTGTTTATAAATTACTGGCGATCTTCATATCATCCATCCATTGCTCAGTGGATATAAACCTGTGTAACCAGCTTACCGGATTGCAATTAATACCACCAAAAGTTTACACTGGTACTTCTACCATGGGTACAAGTGTAAGGTGAGCAAGAATAGAGAAGATTCCTAAATAAAATTTACAAACGATTGAGAATCATATACAGTACTATATATCATTTAAGGAAAAGTGGTGCATATCAGTATATGATAGATGGAATATATGCTGGTTTGGTGAAAGATTCTTCCAAAGAAATTTATTCAGTAAGAAGTTCAACTAAGAATTTTGGTTTGGAGGTGGCATATGTGCCTAGGAGCTGGCATCACAACATTACCAGCACATTGAAAAGAAAGAACTGTAAAAAAAGTACTAGGATCCACATTAAATATAACTTAGATAAAAGACAATAAAGATCAAGTTGCATTAAAGCCATTTTTACTAGCTTAAGATTTCTCTTAGCTAGCCAGTCAAATTTCTACAAGATAATTGATGATAGATTACCTCAATTAATTTGGGATGTAAAGTAATTAAAATGATTTATTGAGGGTACTGCACAATGCACTACAGAAAATTGAGTCCACATGAATACAAAGGTGCTTAGGGCGACCCTTAATGCAACTATGAAATAATCAGATATTTTAAATGGATGATGGGTTAAGTTTATAAAAAGCATTTTATTAAATTGAACAAATGTTCCACTTTAAATCAAATCAAGTCAATAAAAATTAAACCATAAATAAATCAAAATTTGAATCAAATCAAATCTAATTTGAATAAATTAAAAAGGTAGGACAATGAACACTCAGTCCAGCAGAACTGAGAAATTTTTTCAGAATCCCAATCCTGAAACTTGCCATAATATTGAGGTTTGTGTGGCAAATGAAAAGGACGCTTGTGGATGAACCATAGTCCAAGCTGCTTCATTATTGTCTGTGAGATTTTTGGTTCTGTGTTAAAAGAGGGTTGCTTAGCTGTTCAGGAACTGGTGCAGCAAAAGCCTGGGCGAGGGGGTAGGATTGTATCACATATAATAAAGTCTCAGGGTCAGAGGTAGGTTGGACACAGGATGATGTGGTCTTAAAGCCCGCAGAAGGTGCAATTAAAGGCACATGTGATTTAAATGATTCAACCCAAAACAATTTGGACATATGTCCGATGCTCTCCACGTGGTCTGTGGGCCCCAATAATATCATCAGTTCTCTCAGTTGGTTGTGGTATCCAAATTTGCTGGTCATTAATGATCTTATAAAGCTTTCTATTCTTGACAAAATTATCTCATTATATTATTCCAAGGAGCGATTCCTCTTCTGACTCATTAACATATTGTTGGTTTTGGTTTTTTGCAATAAAAACCAAGTTTTTAAGAAAACCGGGTGCTTGGAGCTATAGGAATGGAAGATGGGAATATTCTTTAGGATGGCTGTGTCAGGAGTGCAGCAAGTTAAGTTTATACCAGCCTGCCAGTCTGAATGCCAAAACACCCAAATGTCAAGCCCAAATGCCAGATGCACTGCTGCATGAACGACGTTTAGTTGATCAGGAAAAGTTTTTGCTGACAAGTGACAATGGGTCAATAATGTGAATAAGAACCCAGCTATGAACCATGCTATCATGGCCCTGGGCCTGCAGATTTGGGAGCTGGTAAAAATGGGATCATGATAGGTATTTTTAATTTCATTATAATAAATATAAGGATTTGGAAAACGGGATTTTATTAAATTGTAAAAATAGAAAATCAACCGTCAATTTTTCAGTGTGTTATGACTGCTTAAATAGAAGATTGATTTGTGGAATAGCTTAGAAAGACTCAGTATTGAGGCCCCCAAGATTCGACCTAAACCAGTGAACTTTGAGAAAAAGTGGGAAAAAATGAATTTACTTAGAACTGACTTCAAAATTGTCAGTGGCAGGCTGAGTTGCTGTAAGTTTGACCTCAGACGCCCAAATTGCAGCTTTACCACATTTCTAATGGTTAGCATGATGGCATCTGACCTAATGGGTAATGGGAACCTCCCAAGGCCACCCTAAATAGGGTAAGTCCCAAAAGGTCGGAATTAGGTTCAGGATACCCAACCCACCTGCACCTGGTTGCTTTGGCATTTGTTTGGCCAAGCAAGACGCATTAAAGAACGATTCCAAATTTTATGAGGAAGGTTTTAGGCTAGGGGCAACCCTCGCCAATGACTTGACATTAAGGACATTCATCATAGAAGGTACATTCCCACTAGGCTTTGTAACCAATGTTGTTTAATAAAGGTTTAATTTGGCGATAACATTTCCCAATGGTCTGATGTCATTGGCAAGTTTAACCAAGGTTTTGTCCCTGGACACATTTTTCAAGAGGCAAACGCCCATCAGGATTTGTCCTCAAGGGATTTGAAGCAGGTTACAAACTGATGACAACATTTTACAATGCCACAATGCCATTGGCGAGTTTCGCTGAGAATTTAACACTTGATTCATTATTTACTGAATGTGCGTGCTTGTTGGGCTTTGTTGCTGAAATTTTGAAGCTTTTGGACCTTGATTTTGAGGGCTCATTGCCCTTAAATTCATAAGAACCTTTAGGCTCATGAGAGTGACAGTTTTCCCTTATTCTGACATAAAATTCCTCATTTTGCTGAACTAATTTGGTGGAGGCAAGTGCGAGGACAAGTGGTGGGATTTTCAAAGGAAGAGCTGTCACCCATCACTCGTCTACCACATGGGTGAGATCACCCTGTGAGATGAGGTGAAAAGCTGCCCTTCTCAGACCCTTATTGGTGGGGAACGGAAATACTGCCCGGTCTAAGCTGAGGGGACGCTCCCCCATACTTACATTAATCATCCCTTTTGCCAAAGGGGGGCACCACCACTGGGGAACTGAGTGAGGGCCACATTTTTGTGGGCTTTGCTCAACTTGATCACCATTAAGGTACAATCTTTGGAGGCGGGATGGGGAGCATCTGGGGGGTGGCATGGAAAGCTTTGACCAGCTCCAAGCAGTTTGTGCAATCTCAGGCCTTGACCCAACTGTTCTTATAGGCTGGATAGCCTTTTCATGTGATGAGATATTGGAAAGATTGCCAAGATTTGTGGGAATCCAGAATGCCCTCCATTTCAGCCTCCTCTGCACCCTATATCACAACAGGATCTGCTTATGAGGGGAAAGCCAACTTGAATGGGGACAACTAGGACACATGGAAGACTGAGTGTTGCCTCCAGTGGTGTGGTAAATTCAGATGGAAAGCATCATTACCCAAATCTTCCTCCACCAAGTAAGGACCCAAGCATTTGCTTGCAAACTTATGAAACGGCACCTGCATCTGAAAATTTTGCATGTCAAGAATGACATATGAACCCACCTTGATTTTGTGAGCTGGGAGCCGCTTCCAATCTGCAAACCTTTGTAGTCACTTATAGCCATAGTTAGATGCTCCTGAACTAAGGACTGCGTTGTCCAAATATTTTAGGCATGGTCAATGGCGGCTGGTACCTCTGGGATAAGGCATGGACCAACTGAAAATGAGGGATTGTACCCCAAGGTCGCTTCATATGTGGAAAATCCAGTGGAGGCGAACATTCTATTATTATATGCAAACTGAGCAAGGAGAAGTTCATCAGCACAGATATCCTGAGTGGAAGCAGAGTAGCACTGCAGGTACTGTTCCAAGATCTGATTCACCCATTCAGTTTGGCCATCAGATTGGGGTAGTATGTGATGGAGTGACATGGCATAATCTTCAAGATCACCAAGAGCTCATTCCAGAATTATACCATGAACTGGGGCCTGCAGTTGCTAACAATCTCCTGTGGGAAGCTAAACACTGAGAACACATGGCGAACAAAAAGATGAGCAGTTTCCTCAGATGTAATAGCGGAGGAACAAGGGATGAATAGGGAAAATTTTTTGAAGCGGTTGACAACCATCACCGCTGTAAACCCATTGGAACTGGGAAGTTCAACGATGAAGTCCACGGACACTGATGTCTATGGACACTCTCCCTGTTATACGGGATGAATAAGACCATTCTTGCCAGACCGTTATGACTTGGCCCACGCACAAGTTATGCAATCTGTAATCCATTCTGGAACATCTTTTGACAAGACCGCCCAATTATAGGTACGCTTGATTAGGTTGAGACACTTCTTATTCACTGGATGTCCAACTTTGGGAGGATCATGATGAGCCTAAATCACTTTAGATCTAAGGAGGGGAGAAATTCAAACCCACATCCAAAATTGAACGCGACCCTCATCCAGAGAATACAAGGAATGCTTTGAAGCAATGAGGGACAACTGCTACAAAAGGTCCACCCCTTCTTCACAGACAAGTTGCGCTGCCAAAACTTGGGAGATTAAGGGTGCGTCAGGAGCTAAGTCCACTGTCAAAATCATGGGAGGGACAATGGATAAGATTTGGGTGGTAGGAATGGCTGTGACCATGTCCGCCTCATCTGAGTCTACAAGACAGTGTGCGGGATTGCAACTTAGGAATTTAGGAAACATATTTAATGTTTTTTTACAAACTCATACTTGAAGTTAAAGCTACTCAAATCCTGGTAGGTTTGGGCCTGCCAGTGTGCCAACTTCTGTGGTTTGCGGAAATAAAGAAGAGCTTGGTGATCTTTATGAACTGTTAAAACATGATGAGCGCCCTGCAAGAGATACATACAATGGTTCAAGGCCCACGCTACAGCTGCCAGATCCTTATTGTAGATGGCCCAAGACTGTTAAGTGGGAGAACTTGCGGAAAAAGTAGGCAACTGGATGTTTGTCCACCATGCTCCTGTAGCAATATGGCCCAATCATAACAGATGACGCATCACATGCTATGACATAGGACTTAGAGGGGTCTGCATGCTTTAGAATAAGGGCGACAAGAAAACCTCTTTAATTGACTCAAATGCCTTAAAGCACTTAGCATCCAACAAAAGGGGACATTCTTACCCATGAGTGGGTGAAGTGGGGTGGCTAACTGGGATAGGGCTGGGGAGATTTTTAAGAAATTACAGTACCTAAAAAGCTTCTCAATTGCTTTTGGGGCATAGGAGTTGGTCATTCACGGATGGTGTCCAACTTGTTGAGGGAAATGGCGTGCCCATCTTTTAAGACGAGACTTCCCAATAAGGTAACCTCTTTTCTGTAAAACTCGCATTTTGAAGGCTTAACAAACTGACCCGCCTTATGTAGGGCAGCCACTACTGCCTTTAAGTCTTTCACATGTTGTTCAGGAGTAGTGGAGTGCACCAAGATATCATCAATGTATGCAACCGTGCAGGTGAACTGGAGATCACCCAGCATACTATCAATCATCCTTTTGAACGTGGCTGGCGCATTCTTTAGCCTGAAAGGCATCACTTGAAATTGGAAGATGTCCCATTATGCTTGGATTGAGGTAAGCCATTCCTGAACTTCCTTCACCTAAATATGATTGAAGGCATTAACAAGATTGAGTTTTGAGAACACATGCAATTTGGCAATCGCTTGCCTGATTATCTGTTCCAAAGGCAGAGGGTAGGGATCATGAACTGTAATCTTATTAAGGTGACCGTAATCTATGCAGAGATGAAGAGAATCATTGGCTTTTTTGGCAAAGATGATGGGAGACGCGACTGGGGAAGTTTCTTTGAACAGCCAACCCTTCTTAAGCATGTCATCCAACCATGAATTAAGGGTAGTCTCCTCCTCTGTTTTATGTGGGTACAGAGGGAAGTTTATGTTCACTACCTGCATCGTTGTCTGAAAACCCAAGTTGGATTCTATATGTGGGGGAATACAGTCCACCTTCTCAGAGTTGAAAATACTCTGATAACCCATAAACGCTTCTGTAAAATCTAATGGGAGGCCTGCAGGAAAAAAGGGAAGTAATCACACTAAGACCTTGAGTTTTAGTGAGAGTATCCAGTAAAAGTTACTCTCATTCCATTTGACCAATGGAGAACGACAGCATATTAGACTCAAGATGAATCCTTACATGCTGCTGGCGCCACCAACACACCCAAAATTAATGGGAATATGGGTAGCATTGGTGAAAACGATCACAAAAACAAACTGGTGAACTGAGAAAGGTACTGGGCGCCATACTTTGTATGATAGCTGGGAGGCTGATGAAGTGAACATTACTGCAGGACCCAAGTCCAGGCCAAGATCAAGATGGTGGGCCAACTCTGGGCTCATAAAGTTACACGCTGCAGCAGTGTCAATTAAGGTCTTAAAAGACATCTGGTGTGTTCTGATTTTAATTTCCATTGGTAATAAAAAGTAAGCAGAATTTTGTTTATTGGCAGATAAGATCAAGTTCATTGATAAGGAAGATATTGCACCTAGATTGTGGGAAATCTCAAGGTTTGCGACAGTTGAGATGTTTTAAAAGTCAGAGTGCCATATTACTAACATGAGCGTGGGGGCAGCGGCGGCTTTTAAAATTAATATGGATTCTGATTTTGGACTGGGATCCAAAACCAAGGCCACCTCGGTGGCTTCAAGCATGAAAATACCATTTTGGAGGGTGGGATGAGTAAAAGTCGAAGACATTAGGCCAGTGTGGCTATAGTAAAACTCCTTCACAACCCTATGTATAAGATAGAAGATGACCACTGCTGCGCCATTTTGACAAGGAGGGCGGGAATAACTGAAAATAATGGACAGTTGATTATGTCAGGAGTGCGGCAATTTAAGTTTAGACTGGCCTGTCAGTCTGAATGCCAAAACACCCAAATGGCAAGACCAAATTCCAGAGGCACTTCTGCATTAATGATGTTTAGTTGAGCATTAAAAGTTTTTACCAGTGAGCGACAATGGGTCATGAATGTTAATAAGAACCATCTACAAACAAGGCTATCATGGCCCCTGGGACCGCGGGTTTAGTAGCTGGTAAAATTGGGATTGGAATAGGTGTTTTAATTTTTGTCATAATAAAAATAAATATTCAGGAAAAAGAAATTTATTGGATCTTAAAAATAGAAAATTAACCATCAGTTTCTCAGTGTGTTTGATTACTTAAATAGATAATTGATTTGGGGAATAAGCTTAGACTTGGGATTGGGGCCCTTAGATTTGACCTAAACTGGCAAACTTTAAAAAAAGGGGAAAAAGATTAATTTACTTAGAACTAACTTCAAAATTGTCAATGGTGAGCTGAGTCACTGCCAATTTGAACTCAGATGCCCAGATTGTGGTTTTACTGCATTTCCAATGGTTAACTTGATGGCATCTTGCCCAATGGGTGATGGGGAACACCCCAAGGCCACCCACATAGGGTCAGTCTCATGAGGTCAGAAACAGGTTCAGGATACCTAACCCAACACCTGGTCACTTTGGAATCCGTTTAGCCAAGTGAGGTGCATTGAACTTTTTTTTTAAATTTTGAGGGAGGGTTTTAAGCTATGGTGACTTTCGCCAATAACTTGACATTAATGAAATTCGTCATAGAAGGTACATGCTTGTCAAGCTTTGTAACCAATAAGTTTGAGGTGGGTTTCATAATGGAGATCCATTTTCTAATAGCCCAATGCCATTGGCTAGTTTAACTGAGAATTCATACCTGGATACATTATTTTTTAAGAGGTACTCGCCCATCAGACTTTGTCCCTCAAGGTCTTTGAAGTAAGCTTTGAACTGATGACAACATTTTTTCAATAGCCCAATGCCATTGGTGAGTTTCACTGAGAATTTGACACTGGATATCTCAATTACTGAATGTGAATGCCCATTGGGCTTTGTTGCCAAGGCTTTGAGGCTTTTGGACCTTGATTTCGAGGTCTTGTTGCCCTTGAATTCAGAAGAACCTTTAGGACCATGGGAGTGACGGTTTTCCATTAATTCAGTGCAAATTTTCTCAATCTGCCATACTAGTTTGGTGGAGGCAAGTGTGGGGACAGGTGGTGGGATTTTCAAAGGAAGAGCTATCACCCATCGCTCATCTACCAAATGGGTGAGATCGCCCTGTGAGATGAGGGGACAGCTGGCCTTTTCAGACCTTTTTTGGTAATGAACAGAAATAACACCCGTTCTAAGCTGAGGGGACGCTCCCTCAGACTTACAGCCAGAGAGAGGCGATGGCGAAAACTTTCTCTTATTCAAAGTCTGGTATCATGCACTATCCTATGTTATAGTGTTGGGATTTTTGCCCATATTCCCAGCCTGCTAGATTACCTGGTATCTCTAGGGGAAAAATTCCCTAAGGCGAAGTGAATTGGAAATCAGTTGACCCAATCTTTGGAGGAACTACGTTTGGGGGATTTTGGGATATTTTTCTGGTCATATCCATTGGGGATCGATCTGGATGAATACCTAATATTTCATTGGGCAGAGCGGCTGACGAAATAAAGGCATCTGATAGTGATTAACTATCAGGTGTACCAATTGGGATTGGTCAGGTTTCATCACTGACTGATTGGGAATGTTTAATGAGTTGCAAGGCGAGTGATGCCACCTGCAACTAGTGAATCAATTGGTTAGTGAAGTGACCTGCCATAATGGGTAAAAGTCCCATTATCTAAGCAGGTCGCTAGCCAATTATGGATGATTCACTTGGATTGAGAGAAAATCGTTAAAGATATGTTTCTGACTCTTTCCATTTGAGGTCTCGAGGATGTCCAATGTCAGAATCCTAGTCAAGATGAGGAAGACAATCACTGCCGAGATGAGGAAGGGTGATTCAATGGCAATGGCTGCTGTTTCATTGAAGAGGTGTCAACTGAGGGTTAGAAAGCCAAATCCCTTATAATTCCCTAGAATTTACTATAATAAAAACACACACATTAACACAGACATATATACAGATACAGAGACGAGTAAACAATAATGAAAAACATTATTGGTCTTACTGTAGATATAGGTAATAGTTAGACTATCAGCATCTAGTGTGAAGATTCCATCTCAAGGATATTATTGCAGAAGGCAATAATTGTTAGACTCTCAAATAAGAGTAGAGATCTGAGTGGGGATCTAGAGACGAAGGGAACCATGGCTAAGGGATTGCTGCTGACTGTGTGTTGGGCCAAAGGAGACTGTCATTAGAGGATCTTAACGAAGATTGAGTGGACAGGATTACAGGCATCAAATCCCTAAGAGTGCGATATCTAGTATTAATCAGAAATACCAGATGAAGCGTTGGGCCTGAAGATAATTCTAACTCAACTATGGATAATAGTCGTCATACTATTATTGGATTATATATATTTTTACAATATGAGGTGCATGAGGAAACCAAACCTGTGCAATAGAAAGATTAGTAGGGTTGACCTCCAATAAACAAATCCAAAGAGTAAAATTTTTACAAGTTGGTGCTCACTACAGGGGTAGTTGAGTAGAAGAATTTATCAAGAATGTCGCACAAAGAAGAGATGCGTAGGTTGTGGACTGAGATTGCCACAGTGAACCAGAACGCCTTAAACTATGCGGACCACTGGGAGTTTGCAGCCATGGTTAGATATGAGTTCTCTTGGCAAGTTTAAGCGAAACTGATGAAGATTAAGAAAAATCAAATCATTACATTTATTCATTTAATCCCGATGGCAGAATTGAGATGATTCCATAATTCTAGATCTCTCAAGGAAATGGGATTACTGGCTAGAGTGGCCAAAAGCATCAACTTATTAGTTGATCGAGAGCAGCTTGCAGATCTGCTGGAAGGGCAGAAGGAGGAGGTGCTAGAATTATTCAAGAGATATTAGGAGATATTCTCTCAGGATGATCACTATTTGGGATGCACGCAAGGTGTAATGCATAAACTTGACACCAGAGAAAATTTAACAATAAGAATGAGACTGATCCAAAGATTGAAAGCTGCCAAAGTGGTAGTGGAAGATGAGATCAGAAAACTAGTAAAGCATGGGCATCTAGTTCCATCATCAAGTCCTTGGGCAAGCCCAATTTTGATTGTAAAGAAGAAAGATGTATCAAATTGGGTAGTGATTAACTATCAGAGGCTGAATAAAATTACAAAGAAGGATTTGTATCCCCTACCAAGGATCAACAATGCGCTGGACTGATTAGGAGAAGCAAAGTATTTCTCCATGATGGACCTAATCTCAGGATACTGGCAGATCGACTTGCCAGCAGAAGACCAGGAAAAATGTGCGATTATTACTACACAGGGGTTATACCAGCTGACTAGGATGCCTCAGGGTCTTTGTAATGCGCCCACAATGTTCCAGAGATCCATGGACGCGGTATTAAGCGACCAGAAGTTGTCATGCATCCTGGTATATCTGGATGATATAAACGTGTTCAGTAGGACGTTTACTGATCACCTTAAGCACTTGGAGGAAGTGTTTAAGAGACTGTCTGCAGCTAACCTGAAGATCAAGCCACGGAGGTGCCACTTCTTTAAGAAGGAGCTTGAATACCTGGGATTTGTGATCAAAGCAAATGGATTGCAGCTGCAACCCCAGAAGATAGCAGCTATTGAACAGATGGCTGTGCCAAAGAGTGTCTGAGACATCCAAGTATTCCTTGGGATGGTCAGATACTATAGAAGATTTATTCAGGACTTCGCCCGAATAGCTGAGCCCTTATTTCATTTATTAAAGGATCCAAAGAAAGGATTCATATGAAATGAAGAGGCTCAGGACTCTTTTGATGAGTTACACCAGTACCTGAGAAATTCGCCAATTCTGAAATATCTGAATTTTGATCAGGAGTTTATCATTCAAACTGATTCTTCATTGACAGAAATTGGCGCCATACTGAGCCAAGTAGATGAACTTGAGGATGAACATCTGGTGGCGTATGTGAGTTGGACACTCTCTGCCGCATAGAGGAATTACACCATAACTGAGTGCAAATGCCATGCAGTCATTTACGCCTGTAAACAGTTTTGGGTGTATGTCCATGGAACACACTTTAAGGTGGTGATGGACCACTCTTCATTGCGTTGGCTGCACAATCTGCGGGAAACTGAAGGATAACTGGCCCAATGGGCACTCAAGCTTCAGGCTTATGATTATGAGATAGTCCACCGAGTGGGGGCTTCTCACCAGAATGCAGATGGCTTATCGCGGTTACCAATGGTCCAGTTGGTATATCTGCAGGCGGATGAGCTATTCCAGATAATGGTTGAAGGAAGAATTGAGGATGGGCCTCAAGAAATCCAAGGTGCGCTTTGAAAAGCAATGAAAACACTGAGACCATGGATGGACAAGTATTCAAGACAATAAACAGGAAATGGCTATTATTCCCAAAACTGTTGGAGAGAGCAGCAATTGTTCTGGCCACTCATAAGGTTGTCAGGCATGGAGGCCTGAGAAAAATGATGACCATATTCCTCAGTATTATCACTGGGAATCAATTAATTATGATGTTGCGGACCATCTGGCTTGTTGCATGGAATGCCAACTGCATAAACCACACAAGAATACAACTGGATACTGACTGGTCCAACCTGGATTTTCATGGCACACGGTGTCTATCAATGTGATGGGACCATTGGTGATGAGTACAGGAGGAGTGAAATACATCATGGTGACCATCAATCATCTGAAAAGATGAGTCAAAACGAAAGCATTAACCCAAGTTGATGCTACCAGTACTGCTAGATTCATCCTGGATCAAGTAGTATACCAGCATGGGTGTCCACAAATTATACTGAGCGATATTGGGACCAATTTCATGTCCCATGTGATCCCAAGGCTAAACGAAATAATGGGGATCCAGGGAGTTGTGTCAGTACCATATTGGCTGGAGATGAACGGACTGGTAATACAGATCAATGGGACGCTGGCCGTGATGCTGAGGAAGCTAGTCACAGGGAGAACTTCCGTGTGGGAACATACCTGAGTTTGGTGATGTTTGCCTACAACATCATTCATCATATGGTAACAGGAAAGATGCCGTTTGAATTACTTTACAGGAGGAAGGCCACATTACGCTGATATTATTTTTGGTAGTAGAACCTACATTGGGGATGAGTACTGAACAATACCTGAACTGACTGATGAGTATCCTGATTAATATGCAGTTGTAAGCATTCAATACTACCTTAATGAAAAGGATATGAGCGAAATTAATGGATGATAAAAACTGACCACCATTAGAAGAATATCAAATAGGAGAAAGAATTGCCTATTGCAATATGCATGGTTTTGGACAAAGAAACAATTTGGATGCATTATGGTTAGGTCCATTCAAAGTAATTGCCGAGATGGCGACTGATGCTTATTCCATCAAGAATCTCTTGGATGGAAGAGTAGTAAATTGAGTCCACACTAAGTATCTAAAGCGGTGGATCAAAGAAAAAAATAAAAAAGAGTTCCCAAAGGACTGATGAACCTTTAAGTTGGTCATGTCCTAATGATTAGGTCAAGTCCAAAAAAGGACCTCTGAACCAATCTAGATGGTTAAGTCCAAAGAAAGGACCTCTTTTTTTAGTACTAGATGGTCCCATTTTTTTCTTTTTTTAGTACTAGATGGTCCCACGAAAAAAGGACTTCTGAACCATAGAAATCTGGTAGGTTTAAGTGACCAGGATCCAGTTTGGGGGAAAAGATGGACTTCTGAACCAAAACAAGGTCAAGTCCCATAGGAAAAAATGAAAAAGAAAAATAAAAAAATTGATAAAAGATTTTGTAAAAAAATCTATAAAAAGGGTAGATAAAAAAGCCAATATATTTTTAATTTTAATTTTTATTGATTGTCCTCAGTGCGGGGATGATTGCGCCTATGTTGCCTCTTGGGGGAGGGAGGATGGATTGCAGTAAGGAGGAATAGCCCATCGAAATTGATATGCAATCAGACACTTGCAAGGGCGAGTCCTACTCAAAACCATGTTCATTGAGCTGACGCTGAGCCCTGAAAGAACGCGACAAAGGGAAGAGAAATAGATATGTTGGAAGATGCCAATTGTGAAGCCCTGGAGTGGGGTGGAAAACAGCGATAAAGGAAGAGGGTCCACCAAGCATCCCGACTCATTTGCTGGAAGAGGCAGAGGTCCAAATTTGACAGACTGTTAAGAAGCTGTTGGTAGCGGGATTCCAAGTTTGAAATATGAGCAGGACTAGAGGAGGGATGTTGGACTGATATAGAAGTTGACATTATGCACCCTACACTCCATTAGGCTCCAATTTTGGGAACTTGATTATATAAAATTTGTGAAATGAGCTTTCTGAGGGAATAATGACTTACAGCCTAGAGGTTATGAGTGAAATAACAAAGGCGAACATAAATAAGTATTCTTAATAAAGCCGCAAGGTAAATATTGATGGCAAGAGTCTCCTGTCTAGGATGAGGAGAGAATCAGGAATTTGAGGACGACAGACCAAGAAACCTGAATATGACAGCGGGTCATATACCCTGATAAGGGGAACTGGATTCTAAGAAAAAGATTGTCATGAGTAAATCAATCAGCCTGGCATGACAAGAGGTCATGGGGACCGCGCTCTGTTTAGGCAGTAGCAAGGAGGAAGAGGAGGAATGCCGTATGCTGAAGGTCATCCTGAGCAGCATTGAGTATTGATGAAGTACTCTGCTTGAACCAATGAAGTATTTGACTAGGTGTCCAAAGCGGTGTTTCTATGCCTAGTCCTTTTCTCGCTGAAAATTTAGGCAAGAGGGGGGATGTGTTGGGATTTTTGCCCATATTCCCAGCCTGCTAGATTACCTGGTATCGCTAGGGGAAAAATTCCCTAAGGCGAAGTGAATTGGAAATCAGTTGACCCAATCTTTGGAGGAACTACGTTTGGGGAATTTTAGGATATCTTTCTGGTCATATCCATCAGGGAACAATCTGGATGAATACCTAATATCTCATCGGGTGGAGCGGCTGACAAAATAAGGGCATCTGATATTGATTAACTATCAGGTGTACTGATTGGGATCAGTTGGGTTTCATCACTGACTGATTGGGAATGTTTAATGAGTTTTGAGGCGAGTGATGCCACCTGCAACTAGCGAATCAATTGGTTAGTGAAGTGATCTGCCATAATGGGTAAAAAGTCCCATTATCTAAGCAGGTCACTAGCCAATTATGGATGATTCGCTTGGATTGAGAGGAAAACGTTAAAGATACATTTCTGACTCTTTCCATTTGAGGTCTCAAGGACGTCCAACATCAGAATCCTAGTTGAGATGGGGAAGACCATTGCTGCCGAGATGAGGAAGGGTGATACAATGCAACAGCTGCCATTTCATTGAAGAGGTGTCAACTGAGGGTTAGACAGCCAAATCCCCTATAAATTCCCTAGAATTTACTATAATAAAAAAACACACATTAACACAGACATATATACAGACATAGAGACGGGTAAACAATAATAAAGAACATTATTGGTCTTACTGTAGATTTGATAATAGTTAGACTATCAGCATCTAGCGTGAAGATTCCATCTCAAGGATATTATTGCAGAAGTCAATAATTGGTAGACTCTTAGAGAAGAGTAGAGATCTGAAAGGGGGTCTAGAGATGAATGGAACCATGGCTAAGGGATTGCTGCTGACTGTGTGTTGGGCCGAAGGAGACTGTCATCAGAAGATCTTAACGAAGATTGAGTGGACAGGATTACAGGGAACAAATCCCTAAGGGTGCGATATCCAGTATTAATTGGAAATACCAGACAAAGCGTTGGGCCTGAAGATAATTCTAACTCAACTATGGATAATAGTCGTCATACTATTATAAGATTATATATATTATTACAGCGCGAGGTGCACAAGGAAACCAAACCTGCGCAGTAGAAAGATTACTAGGGTTGACCTCCAATAATCAACTCCAAAGAAGAAAATTTTTACATATGGTAACATTTATTATAACTATGCAAAGTAAGAAAAAAATATTTTGGTAAGGGACTAATAATAAACTTTTATAAAAAGCTTCCAATACTTTTTGTATGAGTAGTGGCCTTGTGATTGATGGTGAGCTCAAGTCTCTTAATCTAGTATCTCTATTTCGCATCCAATAAGAGGGTTGAGCCATGACTTTTCTCTTGGGTCAGCTTTGGGATTGCTGACCGCACATTGTACTAGGGAGTCCAGATGTTAACTGCTGGCGGTAAGATAGAGTCTCATCTAATGATGAAACTAAATACCTTTTATTAATCCTAGCCTTTTAGAGGCAAGAGCTACTTTGTTTGCAATCTATTTGATTTGGAAAATCATGAAACCATCAGAGGATAATCAAACATTTTATCAGCCAAATCTTGAGTTGAATTGGGCCATTCTGTAATACAAATGACAACATTGCCCCCTCAAGGTCCTGGTGGAGGGGGACATATGGTTGCAGGAACCTAGCATTACACAATTAATTAAAGTTCCATAGATGACATCAATGATGAAGTATTCAGAGTTAACCTTATAGAGTACATGGTAGGTCCTGACCAGGAAGTAATTAATCTATCTTTCTGACCATCAGGGTGGTGATAATACGTTTAATACCATGTCTCCAATTTGGAATATGGGAGAGTTGGATGATTTGTAAATAACTGTTTAGGCTCCTTGGTGGCGTTAGTGACGTTCCCTATATTGGATAGCAATTAAAACCTAATTTTCTCATCAAATAGCTCTCTGATTGTCAATTCAGAAGCACTGGGAGAGGAAGATTATAGAAAAGGCTGGATGCTGCTATGCAGTCAAGGCTTTCTACCATAAATTTATTGAGACGGGACATTTTGATCATTCAATGGTAGATGAACTAATAGGATAGTAAAGCGGATGGCAGGTAATGATTCCAACGCATGAGGTCTGTGACAGCTATTTTATGGAGAATAGAGATTAGGGTGCCATTTGCCTAAATGACCTCACCATTTGTTAAAGAATCATAAGGTGCAGTATAATGTTAGCTAGTATTATATTGAAATTATTTCTTGAACAACTTGGGAAGTAATCCAACCCCCGTTGTCCAATAGCAGAACTCTGGGGCACTCATTTTATATTAAAATGGAGCAAAACAAGTATAAGGCAGTAGCCTTGTGGTGGTGGCGGGTACTGAGATGGCTTCAGACCACTTGGTGAGATAGTAGATAAAAGGATAATAGAGAAATGGCTAAGGAGACTCATGGATAAGGGTCCTATGACATCCACGCTAATGATGCTGAACGGCGTAGATGGGCCAAATCTTCATGCTGGAAGTGAGGGCTTGTCCAAACTTGGGTTCTGCAAGTCAAGAAAGCGTCTAAAACCTCCTGAATAGTATCAAGCATCTGGCCCTAGTAGCATTGC
The DNA here is from genome assembly GCA_022478985.1 of Massospora cicadina. Taxonomy (NCBI): domain Eukaryota; kingdom Fungi; phylum Entomophthoromycota; class Entomophthoromycetes; order Entomophthorales; family Entomophthoraceae; genus Massospora; species Massospora cicadina. The sequence goes on from JAKSZP010009666.1 coordinate 65,714, forward strand.
TTTCTTAACCACATATAATTTTTCTTGAAAGCCCCTAGCCCTACATGCGGATGCTTCCATAATAACTACAGTCTTAAAATAGGTTCATAGATAAGAATATAACTTCCCTTTGACTTTTTTATACAACATGCCATCTTATATGAGTTTCTGAGCCATTGAGCTTAACAGTCACCATTATCAGGGGCTCTAGTTCCCATCGCTCTGGTTGGCCAATCTATCATACAAGAGGTCTTCCTTAGGTAATAATACAGCAATGGTCAGCATTCTGGATAGCCCATTTGCATTTTGATGAGTAGTGCCCTCCTGATGAACTATCAAAGAGTCATAGTTATGTAGCTGGAGGGCCCACATGGCCAACAGACTGTTAAATTCTCTCATCTGCTGGAACCTCCTTAAGCAAGCGTGATCAGGGATGATAGTGAAACGGTCCCATATAGGTACATCCAGAAGTGTTTGACCTCAAGTTAAACACTAAATTTTCACGTTCAGTGGTGGTGATGTTCCTTTTGGCTTTCAAAAAAGGTATTGCTGAAATAAGCTAAGGATTGGTCTACTAGCTGTTCATCCAGTTGGGCTAGGATGGCCCCTGAAGAGACGTCACTGGTATTTGTAAACAATACAAAGGGTTGGTCAAAGTTTTGTAGTATTAGCACAAGCTGAGAGATGAGTGCAAAAATATGAAGTTTGTAAGTATAGACCTGTTTAAATTCCATTAAAAGTGTACATTATCATGTAACTAATACTTCAAGGGCTCATCCAGGTCAGCAATACGGGGTATGAACTGCCTTTAATATACTACCATACCTAGAAACACAGGAATGTCCTAAAAGCTTTGAGGCTGCATTATCTTCTCTATGGCGGCGATCTTATATGGCAAAGGCTGAATTCATTGTTTAGTGACCTTGTGCCCTACAAACTCCTTCTTAGTTTGGAAGAAGGTGAATTTGGAGGGTTTGAACTTTAAGGAAGCTCCTTAGAGGCGATTTAAACCTGAAAAAGATATAAGTGTTCATTAAAGGTCATGGAGAAGGTAGTAATACAATCGAGGTAGATTAGGATGCAAGACATCCTTAGATCACATAGGAGCCCATCTTTAGATCTCTGGAAGATGGCAGAGGCATTACAGAGCCTTCCGCAGCATTTGGGCCATTTCAAGGAGACTTCATTTTCAATAGGAGCGCACTTGGCTCAATCTTCAAGAGTCAACTCAATCCGCCAGTACATGCTGGTAAGATCCATTGCAGAAGTATTGGTACCCTGATAGTAGATGAAGGGAATTATCAATCTTTAGAAGAGGTAGCTATCTTCTCTTGTTACCAAGTAAAGCTTACTATAAATCCATGACGACCTGATGGCTCCCATTTTTTTAAACAAGTTTGACATGAGATTCCCAAGGACTTCGGGAGTTCAACAACCCTGAGGTTATAATTTTCTTAAGTTTAGTCATGACCTGAGCCTCTTACAACTTGCTTTTTAGTAGGGGCATGAGCTTATTGTTTGGGCATCCTCAGTTTCCACATTATGCACAACTCCTCTAATCTTGCCAAAGTCTTACGTGAATGTGGAGAAAAGGTCCAATAATTCATCCAAGAGATCAACTTTCCTCCTTTGTTCTGAGGTAAGATATTCCCCTGTGGAGGTGGTGGCTAAAACTATGTTAGGAGGTTCTTCTAAACCAAAGTCATGGAGGTTTCCAAATCCACAAACTCAGCTGATGTCATTAATTAGTACTAAGTGCAGGTAGGCGATTGGAATATCAAGCCCAGTGTTTCATGCCTATGGATTCAGGTTAGCCAACAGTAAAGAGATGGAGCCAGTGTATGTGGTGTTGAGGATCTCCAGAAAGTCAAGGCCTCCTTCAAAGATGGATTATCAGCCCTGCGCATTTCTAATAGTTTCCCAGGAGGTATATTCTCATGAATACAGTATCCACTATAATCTGAGACTTCTGGAGGACTTACCTTAGTTAAGGTGAAAAAAGGCATTCCTTATGTCTCATACATTATACAAGGAGGTAGTTTTAATCTTAATATTTGGACATGGTAATGGATTTACTCAATAAGAATTTCAGTTTTTAGTAAACATGTCCGTGCCTTAATGCATTCCTTGTCATCCTTGAAGTCTCAAATACTAAGATTATGGGGTACCAAACAAGTATAGAAATTCATCTGCATAATGGATGACGAAATTATAATCTCAGAGAAATGGGTGCCCAGCAATGATTCATAACTAGGGTTGTCCAGAGCTATGGCCACAGCGTTTGATGTATCATCTCAATCTGGAGATAGGAGCCCAGAATTTGCTTTTATGGACCAGGTGTACTGAGGCCTAGTGGTACCATATTTTATGTAATTTGGCAGACTGGGAGCAGTCTTAACTTCTTCATTAATTTTAACGCGTTTACATTCAATGGAGAACCACTATCTTACATGGCAAGCACAGGAATTTTGTAAACCTTGATTGCAACTTGAGTGACTAAACTATCAAATTGAGTAAGAAGGGTGAGAAAATGGCGACTTGACATAAGAATAGGCAGAATCAAATAGTTTATTATGTAGAGGGTGGAAGGCAAGTCAGCAGGGTGTACGGCTACCAACCTGAAGGTTGCAGGTTTGATTCCCACCCTTCGCACATCAATTGAGGTGCCAGACAAAGGAAGCTATTGGCGGTTAGTAGGTCTAATAACACGAAAACCTTACCCATGATGTAATCAGAAAAATTTGAGTCCCGATCCAAAGGTGGAAAAACTTTCTTCAATGGAGTTGACCCTGTTCAGGTTTCATGTCATTTCTTTCTTTTGGTTATGCCTGTCCCCTGGTCAGCTTGCCTCAATTAAATAAAATTAAATAGTTCATTATGGTAATATTTGACTCAGGGGTTCCAGGGCTCTCTAATAGTGACCTCTGAAATGTTTTCAGTCTCAAATAGAGGCATAACGGGAGAAGTGTCATCAGGAAGAGCCTCTGCTTTCATGCTGACATCCCTTTTCCCAACATATAACATTCTGTCTCTTCCATCTGATGTTTATAGCACTCCTCCTTAATGTTGGTGGCCCTTGCAGTAAGAGCAGTTGACATCTCCTTTTTATTGGCCTCTAGCGCATGCACTATGGTTCTAGTTAATCCAAAGACATGGAGGAGTACTTTTTCAAAATGGATGCAAGGATTTCGTTGAGGGCCTCCTTGATATCACAGATGCAATGAAAGTTCACCTAATTACAACCACATGAAGTTGAACTTTGATCCACGCCTCAAGTGCAGAAAGGATGGCCGTAATAACATCATATAAAGTGCTTTGGTTAATAGTAACAAGTGGTTGTACACTAGCATAAAAATGGCATGAAAAGTTGGAGGGGTTTTTGCCTTTGGTGAGGCGAAAAACTAAAATTTTGCTTTTAACTTTTTGGGTCTGATCAGAGCCAAGTACTTGTATGAGCGCGATCTTGACTTAGCCCAGGTATTGTATTCATGAAGATGAGGGGCTATAATCACCTGAGTTCCCCATATAGGCAAGAATGGATATGCTTGACATTTTATTATTTGGTAGCTTTTTCCATAGCTTTTTCATGGGCATTTAAAAGGACATAATTCTTTCTTGGCCTGGAATAAATAATTCCACAAAACTAGGTTTCAAAGTCGGCCCAACTGGCATAGAGAAGGCTTAAATGCCAATTTCAATAATCTGATTAGGCTTGGTGTACTATGACTTAGCATGGGTGTTGTAAAAATACAGCTTTATTGTGCTCGCTGGTGCTAACGCCGCTGAATTTCAAAAAGATTTGATAAATTTAATAAATTTAAATTAATAAAAAACTTGGGTTTTTTAGAGTTTTTATTAGTAACGTGGGGTAAGAAAGAAAAAGTGATCCCCTCAATATCTGGATGATCTGTATTTAAACAGTATCAAATGTCGGAGGGAATTTACTAGTAATTTCAGTATGGCTTGTTACCATCCAAATTAGTAAATATGATAAAGCAGCCTATTGAAGCTCAGATTACTCGCTTCATATTTGCTGAACAATAGAAGGGGAATAACTATTGGCTAAAATGTATAAATGAGGTAATGATTTTATAAGCTTCAGGCAATCCCCATTCATGAAATCTTTTGCGCCTTGGGGGACCCCCACCATGTTTATAAAAGGGGATGGTCCCCGCATAGGCGCTTTGAAGGACCTGGTTGAGGCGAGGGAGTTTCGCCCAATAGATATCCCACAGTTTGTCACATGGTTGGAGTAATCTGACTGCTCAAATTTATGGTTGCTGCCCAATTATTATGCAAAATCATGTTACCCTGATTTGTGGGGTTCCACCGAGAATTGAACAGGGTCTTTTGGTCAATTATATCATTATTATTAAATTGCGTTCTTCACAAACTCGTAAATAGTTGCCATTTCCTCATTTCAGCTGATTTCAACCCAGGACATTCTTCCTTTGCAACTGAGAGGGCAAATGTCTGACATCACCCTATTAAGAATGTTGGGGGGAGAATAAAGCTGAAGGAAGCGGCCATGTACTTGGTTGATGGTGATTCCTGTAGCTACCAATTTTATAGAGTATTTATTGCCTCTTTTGTAGGTAACGGTGAAGGGACCCTCCCATATTGATAAAAGCTTACCACTTCTAGGAGTGATGCAGTTATGGTAGTATAATACCATGTCAGACACTTGGAATGTAGGTAGGGGGTTCTGAGCTCATTGGCCGCCTGCCCTTCTTTATTCACCGTTTTTGCTAAATTAGTCATTACCTCAGATTGGAGTTGGATGATGCGCTGAGCCAATCTTCACATGATTTTCTCAGGTTCCTCAACCCTAGAGGTAAAAACATCTTTAACTAAGAGGGCAGATATTCCTGGTTCCCGCCCATACAAGACATGGAATGGAGACATTTTCAGGATCCAGTGATAGCTAATCTGGTAGGCCATAAGAGCACTGGGTATGAATTGATCCCAGCGAAGTGGATCAGAAGAGGCCACTTTCCATAGAATGGATACCAAGGTTTCATTTGCTCTCTCCACAGTCATCTTGGTAGATGGATTGTACGGAGATGAGAAAAGTTTTTGGGCTCCCATAGAAGTGGCCAGGATTTTGACTACTCTGTAAGTGAAGTTTTTACCATTATCGCAGAGTAGTACTTGAGGAAAGCCATGTCAAGAGAAAATGTTCTGATGTAAAAAGTTGGCTGTGGCCTTGGCCTTTTGGGCAGAGAGGGCCACGGCTTCCACCCACTTAGTGAAATGGTCAATAGCCATGAGGATAAATCTGTTTCCAACTGTATTATGAGGAAAAGACCAACTACATCCAGACTGATGGTGTGGAAAGGTTGTTGAGGGGTGGTTGTTTAATACTGATATCTAGTCTTAAAGCCAGACTGCTTCTTGCAAGTATGGAAGGCTTCCAAGATATCAAAGTTAGACTTTATCATTCCATCCCAATAAAACCGATCTTTAATACACTTATAAGTTTTCTTTGCCCCTTCATGACCTAGAGTGGAGTGAACATCTAGGATAGCAGGTACACGTTATGAGGGGCGAAGGTAAGGCAGCCATTTTGTCCCCACCTGCATATACAACTTTCCGTTCTCCACTTTAGTGTTATGGGAGTGTTGGGCCAACACTTTCTTTACAGGATCATCCTCATCTTCCCAGTCATTGGGAGTCTTTAAGAGGTCATGTAGCCTCCTCCTCACTATTATCTAAGTGAAGTACTTGCAGCCGAGGTAACCCATCAACATTCATGTATTGGGTTCCAGCACAGTGTTTGATCTTCATGTATTAAGGCTTTAGCTTTAGAGCCCAGCGAGCTAACTGGCCAATAGGATCTTTCATGTTCTGTAACCATTTTAGGGATGCGTGGTCAGTAACCACAGTGAAGGTAGTTCCATATAGGAAAGGGCAGTAGTGCTTTACAGCTAACAGAACAGCAAGGCACTCCTTCTCCGTTACACTGTAGTTACGTTCAGCCTTTGACAGCATCTTACTAAGATAGGATACAGGATGATCTACACCGTTTTCATCTAATTGGGCTAAGATGGCCCCAACGGCATAGTCTGAAGCGTCAGTGAATAAGATTAAAGGTTTATTATAATCTGGGTGCCGTATAATAGGGCGTTGTTGCAGCAGTTGCTTCAGCGTCTCAAAAGCAGCCTTCTGTTCTGCACCCCATTGAAAAGGAGTGTACTTGGTTAATATGCGGACAAGAGGCTCACTGAGTTGGGCAAGATTAGGGATGAACTGATGGTAATACACCATCATCCCTAGAAATACCTGATTATCCCAAAAATTTTTAGGGGGAGGCATTTTTGAGATTGCTTCAAACTTATCTTAAATTGGTTGAATTCCTTTTTGATAAATGGAATGACCAAGAAAATCCAATTTCTTTTTGAAAGAAAAACACTTTGAGGGCTTTAACTTGACTTTTGACTTATGTAGTCGTTGGAACACCTCCTTCAGGTAATAAAGTTGCTCGTTAAAAGTTTTTGAAAATACTGTGATGTCATCGAGGTAGATGATGACGCAAAATTTTACTTCAATTCCTGCATGATGTGGTCCATTGCACGCTGGAAAGTTGCAGGCGCGTTGCTCAACCTTTGAGGTAATCGGGTTAGTTGGAAGAGACCCTCACTATAAATGAGGGCACATTTCTCCTGATCTTGAGAAGAAAGGTCCATTTGCCAATAGCCGGTAGCTAAGTCCATGGCAGAAAAGAAATTAGAACCTGAGAGTTGGGCCAAGGCGTAGTCAATACGAGGAAAAGGATAGCTATCCTTTTTTGTGAGGTTATTTGAC